>JAQGBS010001426.1:0-15775 GCA_034698545.1 Acrobeloides obliquus | reverse complement strand
GCTTTAACAAAAGTTGATATTTAGAATGTGTTCTATCGATCTACAGAAAGCTTTTTTAATTTTGTCACAAAAAATTTTTTTCGTTGGAATGGACCTGGTGTGCGACCCATGACTGATACTTTTATATTATGTTATATTCGCAAATTTAACTTCCTCGGTTTAACTCCATAATCTAACTTCCGCGAAGCTAATTTCCGAAATAAACAAACTTCTGTTTTGTTTTTTCAGGCTTTAGTGCATCAAAACGAAAAAAATATTTTAGTGATTATGCCCAACAACTTTGTAGAACTTCTCTTTTTACTAAAACCACTGGAATATGGAGAAAAAATCGTTTCAAATTAATGTTGTTTTCTTAGAGCTATGATAATCTGAAAGCTTTAAGAAAACAAAGTAAGTTTAAGATGATTTTTGCTCCATATTCCATTGGTTTTCGTAAAAAATGAAGTTCTATAAAGTTGTTGGGCATAATCTCTAAAATATTAAAAAAAATTGAAGATAAAGTCGCCGTAGAAAATGTTCCAAATTTTTTTGAAAATACCTATATCCCCCCTAATTCTAGGTCGTTAGATCAAAAAGCACGAATTTGAAATCCGTTTTTCGATTTGGCTTAACCTATTCGAGATATGGGGCATGGGCTTTTTGAATATAAGATCAAATTCAGATATCTTTATCACCGGAACCCTATGTCCATTTTCAATGATCTTGGTGTTGTTGGAAAGCTCAAACTTCATCAATTCCTATGAAGATACTTTTTTTTTAAACCGCTTCTTCTTGGAGATAGAGCGATTTTTCATTTTTAGTGTCTAATTTTTTGTTTTTGCTATATCTCCTCAGATGGTAGCGACTGTAAGCCAAATGTGGGCTAAATATTAAAGGTCTAAGCTATTTTACATTGAGGGAACTCTCGGTCCCCCAAGTTAAAAAAAATAAATATTTAGGACACTTTTGGCCTCCAGTCGCTACCATCTGAGCAAAAACAGAAAAAATTTGGACATCCAAAAATGAAAAATCTTTTAAAGAATCAAGATATAGCTTAACATTTATTGTATCAAAAGTTATTAAATTGAAATTTCATAAACATAATTTTTGAAATTTAAAAAAATGCCTTCAAAATTAGGGATAACATATTTTTGATAAACACATAGTCTGAGTTGAATGTGATTTTCTAAAAACATTTATATACAGAAATATACGTGTCTTGCCTAGGCCCGGTCAAGACAGGAATAAATTAGCTCAAAGCAGGGTATCTATGTCGCCCCTTTGTGTTTTTTTTTGACAAAAAGTAGGCAAGGCAGGGGTAAGAAAATTTTTTAAACAACTTGGGCAAGACAGAATTTAATATGTTCAACAACTCAGGCTCTAGTCGGAGTTAATTTGGACACCCTGTATGATGATAGAATCTAAAGTTTACATTTCGTATTTCTGTTGACATGTGTCCATTCACACAACAGTTTGTATTATTAAATGGGCAGCAACCACAGTATGGAACACTAGCTGCCTCTGATACGCAACATACGAATCCGGAATCGCATCCAAAGCACGCAAGACCGCATGAGCACGGCGTATCAACCGAGCAAATTGCATGCTAAATATGTTTGTATATCATGACACAACTCCTCTTTGTTAATAATTTTTCAATTTTTTAAAACTCAGAAGAATAATTGGGCAAGAATTCAATATTACGGATAATAACCGAAATTTTCCAGACCCCCTACTCCCGCAGCCATTGAAAAAATGAGCACATTTTGTTTTCATCAATTTTTTATTAAAGCGTTGTCGGACAGTTGGTCGACTCGGACACTTGGTCGACCCGGACAGTTATATGACCGAACACTTGGCCGACCGGATGAAGGGCCTTAGGCCTTAAAGGGGGTCCACTTTGCGACCACCTCTCGAAAAAATGTTTTTTTCTAAAAAGATCATTTTTCGGGTAAAATCATGTAAAAAATGATTGCGCGCACTCCCGAAGCATAAGAAAGCTTCTTTGACCCTGTTTTAGGGAAATCGGTGTTTTGAAGCACAAAATCAAACATTTTCGGATTTTTATAAGAAAACCGTCGATTCTTAGGGTTTTCTAGGCGAGGAATCGATTGCGCGCATCGATTCCCCGCCTATAAATTGCCTCATGTTGAAACGTTGACTTTTTTTACAAAAATGCAATTTTTATAACTCTTCTTCAACTTTCTGATCAATAAAAACATTTTTTTAGCTAAAGCTATTGTAAATAAATTGATTTTCGCTTCAAAACACCGACCCCTTCATCAGGGTCAAGGAAGTATTTTCACATTTTGGGAGTGCGCGCAATCGATTTCTCACATGATTTTACCCCTAAAAATGATCTTTTAAACAAAAAAATTTTTTAGAGAGGTGGTCGCAAGTGGACTCCTCCTTTAAGCTTAGGCCTTAGGCCTGAGTCGTGGGACCAAGTGTTTGAGATGACCAACTTGGTATTCTTATTAAAGAGGGACATTTTGTGACCATTTGAGAGAAGAAAAATTTTTTTCGTAAAAATGACCTTATTACCCTTAATTTTATGCGGGGAGCGATTCGCGCATTCCCAAATTGTGAAAACGTTTCTTTGTTGAGCCAAAACTAGCCAAAAATCGCTAGTTTTTAGTAGAAATTTTTTGACTTTTGCGAGCCTATTTGTCGAAAATCGTCAGCTTCACTATCCAAGCTTGAATCTTTAAAGCCTGAGCAGTCTAAACTCATAAAGTCTGAAAGTAAAAAAGCGAAACTAATCCACCGAAACCGTCATTGTAATGTTACTAGCACAACACTAGTAACATTACAATGACGGTAAAGTTGCAAATGTAAATTTACGTAAATTTATGTAAATTATGTAAAATATTCGTTTAGTACGTCCATTTTTTTCAAAAACGACCAAGATATTGTTTTCGCCTCAATAATATTTTTTGTGATTAAATGTAAAATTATGATATTATTATAACGCGAGATTTAATCGGAGTCATTTTTTAAAAATTTTGTAGGAGGTCAGAGAAATTTTTTCAAAAAGAATTTTATTCCAAACAGGGGTTGCCTACGTAAAAAAATATGACACGAAAAAATATTTTAGATTGTTTTTGAGAAAATTTGACTTTTTTTTAACAAAAAAAATTTGGCCCCAAGCAGATTTGAACCCTCGACCATAAAACAATTTTGTAGGGGAACAGAGAAATTTTTTCAAAAAGAATTTTATTCCAAACAGGGGGCTATCTACGTGAGAAAATATTTTTGGTCGTTTTTGAAAAAATGGACTTTTTTGGGTAAAAAAATTTAACTCCAAGCGGGATTTGAACCCGCGACTTTGTGCGAAAAATCAAAAAGTTCATTTTTTTCAAAAACGACCAAAAATATTTCGATTTAGTGTATCCCAAAGCGTTGTGGTAGAAGCATAATTTTTTAAAGACAATGGTCAAGGATGCATTTTGACGCTTCGGGGATGCGCTGAATCGATTTCTCGCATAAAATAACCCTTAGAACGAGGAAGAAAAATCCAAAATTGTCATATTTTCGCTTCAATACAAAACACTCATTTCCCTGGATCAGGTTCAGGGCAGCATTTTCAAGCTTCAGGAATGCGCGCAATCGATTCTCCGTCTAGAAAAACCTAAGATTCGACGGTTTTCTCATAAAAATCCGAAAAGGTTTGATTTTCGCTTCAATATACCGATTCCTTCCCTGAATCAAGGTCAAGTAAGCGTTTTAAAAATTGACTTTTCTCTTGATACAGGGAGTTTTTCTTAGTGGGGAATCGATTCCCGTAAAAATTTTTAACTGAAAAAATTTCTATGTATCCTTACCATAGGCCACCGTATATATGAATATTCAAGTGGAAATAAATTTTTACAGGATAATCAAATTTTCCTACTTTTTATGTAAAAGATGTGCAATGACCTTTTTAAAAACACAAGGAAGATCTTTTGATTTGAAAACAAACTTAATGAGTTAGAGCATTTTTAGGAAAAAATCGATATTTTAAGCACAAAAAATGCTCTAACTTATTAAATTTGTTTTCGAACAAAAAATCTTCTTGGTGCTTTTGATATAGGTCATTGCACAGCTTTTACAACAAAAATTAGCAAGATTCGATGCAATGGTAAAAAGTTATTAACGTTTGAAAAAGATAGTTTTCAAGCTTTTTTGCATTACGACAATTCGCTAACAATGTATAAATTTTACAATCTTCTCAATTAACTTGCATGGATGCTCAATTGGGTATGTAGTTGATCAACATTTTTGAGACCCAGGTTCGACACCCACCGGAGTTTTTTGCACATTGATTTTTTCGAAACGTCAATTTTCGCAAGTCAACGCGTTTTCGAAATGAATTTTGATCATTTTTATTTTATTATGTTTTAATACGTTCTATACATGCTTATTTAAGAAAAAAATTTTGCGTGTCAATTCTCGCAACACTCAAAACAGGTGTGCCCTTTAAAAAAATGAGCAAGACTTTCCGAACAACTCAATATATAGGTAAAATTTAGCGAGGAATCCAATGACGACGTTATTTTCCAAAATTCTCTATCCTAAAGGTCGAAAAATTGAATTTTAAAAGGAGTGACAATTAATGGACTTTATGGACTAATTCAAGAAGAAAATTTTTTTCAAAAAATATCATTTTTAGGGTAAAATCATGCGAGAAATTGATTGCGCGCATCGCCGAAGCGTGAAAATTCCTTGATTCAGGGAAAATAGAGATTTTTTCGACCTTTTTACAATAGCACTTGGTTTGAAAAAACGTATCTTCAAAAAGAAGCTTCGGTGGTGCGCGCAATCGATTTCTCGCATGATTTTACCCCTAAAAATAATATTTTTAGAAAATATTTTTTTCTTGGATTAACCATAAATGTCACCCCGTTTAAGTGTTTTTTCTATGTTGAAAAATCGAATTGTTCAAAATCGACTTCGCTAGCTTTGTTCCCCATACTGAAAAACGGTAGAAAATTCAAAAGAAAAATATTTAGCCCTCAAAAAACATAAATTTTTAGACCCCCAAAAAAGCATAAATTTTCGAAAAAAGCTCTAAACGACGTCTTTTTAGCCTGTTTTTTTTATTGTTTCTATCACAGAAAGCACTTTTCTAGGGTAAATTGGTGTCGAAGAATCGATTCCCGGTCTTATTTTTCAGCTTTGACATCATCCAAGGGTGTTTTAGGCGACTTATACTAAAAATTGAACTATTTCAGATATGCAAACAACTATTTCACGCGAAATAAAAAACATAGTAAAATTCAGCATGGTCGATTCTACTAGAATTATGAAGGAAATTAAAAAATTACGAAAATCTAGCAAAAAAATTTTAATTTAGTGAAAAAAACAAGCCGGGAAACCAAGTACCTACGGCGCTCAAAGGAAATCTCGCTTTGATGCAAAAGAATATATTCTGAAGCTATTTTAATGCCTTGGCCTTAGTCTTGGACTTATTTGGCCTTAGCATATTCTTGGCTTTGGCCTTACAAGGGACATTCACCAGGTGATACTTCCCCCCCCCCCGTTTTTTTTTAAAACGATTTTAACTGATTCTATAGGCCCTTGTAGTTACGTAAACACCAAAATTAGAGTTCCCTAGTTCGATTTTGAGGGGTAAAAATTGAATTTAAAATTTGAAAATTTGTGCAAAAAGTAAGTGGGCATGCCGGAGATCGAACCTGGACATTAACATGCCAAGGCTCATCATCTACCCAACTGCGCTAGAGTCTATTTTCAGCCACAATCCTAAAAAAGTTCCCCGACCCCAGTAAAAAGAGATGTCATCCGATCTGGCAAGTTAAGCAACTTGGGCCCGCATGTTCAATCCCCACGAGGGTAAAACTTTGGGTAATTAAAGCGAAAATGAACTAAAATTGGAATTTTCACCAGGAAGCCAGCTGTCTAGAGGTTTTCCTATGCGAGGAATTGATTGCACGCATTTTCAAGGCATGGAAAAATTTACCCGACCCTGATTCAGGATCGGGTGGGTATATTGAAGCGAAAATGAACTAAAATTCAAATTTTCACCTGAAAACCAGCATTTTTTCATATCATTGAAGTTTGTTTCTGCATTTATTTTTCATACTTTCTAGGGTATTTTTCATTGAGAAACACGATTTTGACGTTATTTTTCAATTTTGATTCGCTAAAACCTCAAATTCGTATCAAAGGTATCCCTGCGTGGTCATTCCTCGACCAGGAAGTGGTCAAAATTGAACAATAACGTGTTTAGTGCTTAGAAAAGTCCTAGAAAAGTGTTTTGGTTTGTGAAAATTGGCTTCTCCCGTGTCGAGATCGAAAAATCGCTTTTTAGGTATCTCTGCGTGGTCGTTTTTTGATCAGGGAGTGATCAAAATTGAAAAATAACGTCAAAATCGTGTTTCTCAAAGAAAAATACCCTAGAAAGTATGAAAAATAAAATATAGAAACAGACTTTAATGGCATGAAAAAATGCTGGTTTTCTGGTGAAAATTCGAATTTTAGTTCATTTTCGCTTCAATATACCCACCCCGACCCTGAATCAGGAACGGGTAAATTGTTCCATGCCTTGAAAATGCGCGCAATCGATTCCTCGCATAAGAAAACCCCCAAGACAGCCGGTTTTCTGGTGAAAATTCCAATTTTAGTTCATTTTCGCTTTAATTACCCATCTCGTCCCTGAATCAGGGTCAGGAAAGCGTTTTTACGCTTCGGGAATGTGCGCAATCGATTCCCCGTATAAAATTACGTCTAGGCAAAAATTTTTATCCGTTTTTAGACACTGCAAAAAATAATTGGCTCCTAGCGGGATCGAACCTGCGGGCCCAAGTTGCTTAACTTGCCAGATCGGATGAGATCGCTCTTTACAGAGGTCGAGGAACTTTTTGGACGTCCGAATTTTTTAAAGGAAAGCGTCCTTAGAACGTGGAGAAAAAGAAACGCCATTGATCAATTGTCCCCTGTCGTCGAGTGGCTATAGTCTGTTTCAAAAAGAGATATTATCGAAAATTTTCCGACACCAGTTTTGAGCGATCCCGTCCGATCTGGCAAGTTATGCAACATTGGACCCGTCGGGTTCGATTCCCGGACCTAATTTTAGCGATTCAAAAAAGTTGTTAAAGCAGACCCCCCTTAAAATTACATGAAAAAACTGCCCTATCATTATTTTTCGATTCTGACCTCTATGGAACCCTGTATTATAAGTCTCGGGTTCGATCCCCTCCAGGGACGAAATATTTTTGCACTTTTTTATTTTTTGACAATTTTCAACCCAATTAGGTTTACTGAAAAAATAATGTCAAAATCGAGTTCCTGGCATGCGAAAACCTAAATGGGTTGAAAATTATCAAAAAATAAAAAAGTGCAAAACATTTCGCCACTGGCGGGGATCGAATCTAAGCCTTATAATACAGGGTTTCATAGATGTCAAAATCGAAAAATAATGATAGGACAGTTTTTTTCATGTAATTTTAAGGGGAGTTTGCTTTAACAACTTTTTTTGAATCGCTAAAAGCTGCTCCAGCACCGGCTACAACAGCTGCACTAGCTCCAGCAACCACAGTCGCGCCATCATTTTTGAGAAAATTGAAATAAATTTTAAAAATAAAAAAATTCAAATTCAAAAAAATTTTAATTCAAAAAAACAAAAAATAATAAATGTAAGCAATAGTGTAGCAAGTCGTCCCTTGGCCTAAGGAGGAATTGGGAATGCGAGGCCGAGCCTGAGGCATCTATCGATCTAAGGAGGAATTGCGAGGACGAGATCGAGTGGAGCTCTGTCGTCTAGTAATTAATAAAGCTCGACGAACCGACAAAAATCAATCGGTTCGGTCCAAATGGTTCAGGAAACAATTGGTTCGACTCACGGTTAGATTCAGTTCGGCTTGGCTCGATTTGGTCCGGCTCGACGCGGGTCGGCGAGCTTTGGTAATTAACTCATAAAATAAAAAAGAATGGTCGTGTCATAGGGCACCGAAGGCATCTCCAAACGAAGCTCGGGCCCCCGGTACTTAATTAATAAGCATCATTTTTATTCAATGTCTGTGCCGTAAATAGGACGCTCTGTCACCGAAGAGGTGCACAAGGTCACTGGGTCCCCTTTACAGGTGGGGCCTCTAAGTCAGCGAAGCTAAGGCCCATAAAGCACAAGGTCAGCCGTATCCCCTTTGCTATCCAGGCCCCTTTCTGCACCTTCTCTTCGGTGACAGAGGCCTCGGCTGTCAAGGAACGCGTCTGACCTTGCGCTTTATGGACCTTAGCTTCGCTGACTTAGAGGCTTCACCTGCAAAGGGGACCCACTGACCTTGTGCACCTTATCTTCGGTGACAAAGCGCCCTATTTACGACACAGACATTGATTAAAAATGATGCTTATTAATTAATTACTAGTATCTAGGAATCCGTTAACATCAGTTTTAATAGAACAATCAGAGTACGCTATTCTATACTAGAGTCAAAAAAATTTTTAGTGATGAAAAAAGTATTAATGATGAAAAATATTAGTTATAGGTAAAATATTTGCGTTTTTGATCAAGTTATTCTAAAAATCTCTACACTCTGTGTTATTTCGTTGTATATTTTAATATACAGAGAGATGGCGTTTAGTATACAGAAACTAGTCGTCCCAATTTTTTGTGTGTTTTTAATCATTCCTCGACAAGACAAGTTGATTTATATCGGGTTTTCCCGAATCTAGGTGTTGATCGTATTAGGTATATTACTCAAGCCCGCGGGCCGTTCAGAAAAGTCCGGGCTTTTCTGAACAGCCCGCGGGCTTATCTGAACAGCCCAGCTTTTCGGTCAGTTCAGAAATGCCCGCGGGCTATTCAGAAAAGCCCGGGCTTTTCTGAACTGACCGAAAAACAGATATGCCCGTAACATATATAAGGATTATATCTTTAAAATTTTGATTTAGTGACCAACCCGGCCGCTCCGATGCCGGGTTGGTACAAGTGGTACAAAAAAAGGGAAACGTCCCCACGACACAGTGACGTAGGCATGGGGCAGGGCCGTATCCAGAGGGGGGGGGGGGGGTAAAGGAAGTAATTACCCCCTAAAATTGTCAAAAGTCGAAAAAATCATAAAGGTTCCCTTTATGATTTTGCCGAAAATTGTTCACAAAAAGTTTCAAAAAGCTTAATGGTCCCCCATTATGATTTTTCACAAAAAATGATCAAAATTTCGTATTTTTCTACACAAATTTCCCATTTTTTCAACAAAAATTATAATTTTCTGAGCATTTTCAGCTTAAAAACAAGCATTTTCCAAAAAAGTTTTTCGTCGGCGGCGCTGGATTTTTTAATACAAAGAATTTAACAAAAAAATTTTCGCCTTTGATTTTCCACCAAAAATGAACAAAATTTACTACCGAGTGGGCCAAAAGTCCTTGACCATTTTTCAAGCAAATATTTTTTATATTTTCGTCACTATATAATTATGGCTTTTATAACACCTTGTAGCAAATTTTGTCTACTTTCTAATGATATATAACTTTCTATTTTAGATGTCTCAACTACGCCCTGGAATTATTATGCTTTATTAGCAAGGTAAGAAAGTGAATGAAATTTCACGTCTTCTGGAAGTGCGTGTTGAGTGCTTCTTGCTTTCGATGCGACCTTTTCTGTTTCTTCGGGTAAGGATTCTTTGTCAGTTGTTTGGAGTATTTGCTGTTCTTGGCCTGCCACTTCTTTGCCTATCTTCATTGCTCCCAGTTTCACGAAAATGATTAATTGCATAAGAGACAGTTTGATGCGGCACTTTCAGAAGACGTGAAATTTCATTCACTTTCTTACCTTGCTGATAAAGCTTGATAATTCTAGGGCGACGATGAGACATCTAAAATAGAAAGTTATATATCATTTGAAAGTAGACAAAATTTGCTACAAGATGTTATAAAAGCCATAATTATATAGTGACGAAAATATAAAGAAATATTTGCTTGAAAAGTGGCCAAGAACTTTTGGCCCACCCGGTATTTTTTCACCCAAATGATTAATTCTTTCAACAAAAATAGTACAAGGTGTAGCAAAAAAACGCGAATTTTGCCAATTTTTGACGTCATTTTTCTTTTTTTCGAAAAATGACCTCAAAAATTGGCAAAATTACGTTTTTTTACTACATCCTGTAATTTATAAGCACTTTTAGCTTAAAAACAAGTATTTCTCAAAAAAATTTCCCATGGCATTAGTTTTTTAATTTTACTTAAGGGATTTTATAAAACTATTTTTTGAAATAAAAAATCAAAAAATTAAATTATTTTAATCAAAAATTTTCATTTTGATTATCTTAAAAACTTACATTCCACAAAAGAATTTTCGCCTGCAGCGCTAGTTTTTTTTTCATTTCAAGGATTTCAATCAAATTTTATGTCGAAAATCGATATTTTTTCAACTATTTCAGCTTAAAAATAACTTTTTTTCAAAAAATTTTTTCGCGCTGTTCGGCGCGAAAAAAGAAAGAGGGACCATGATTATTCTTGATTTTTTTTAAACTCGAAAAAATTGCCTTGACCCCCCCCCCTTGTTTTTAATGGAACTAGCACTTTTCCCAACACCAAATCTTTCCCATTAGAAATTTTAAATCGAAAATTTTTGCTGTTTTTAGCGGTGTTTATCTGATTTTTTCGATAAAAATGATCTAAATATAAAATAATTTTTCTAAATTTATTGATGAAAGCGAGTGTGTCGTTTTAAAATTTAAATTTCGATGGAAACGTTCGGTAATGGGAAAAGTGCTAGTGTCCCTTTTAAATAAAAATTTAGGGAATTTTCGAAAAGAGGAGGACCAAGATGATTTTTAAATTTTTTTGAAAAATTCGAAAAAAATTGCCTTGGTCCCCTCCCCCTTATGTTTTTGACCAAAATTTTGAAAAATTTTAGGAAAAAACATAAGGGGGAACCAAAGCAAATTTTTGAAAATTTTGGGAACCAAACCAGCACCAGACCCCCTCCCTCTCAATGTCTGTATGATATGCATGTCAAATTTTAATTGATTTTTAACATTTTAACAAATACGTGATTTCGGTTGTAGCCGATATATATGTTGTAGCCGATATTGAATATTCGATTTTCGCTACCTGATTTTGAATATCCAATGAATATTCAAAATCATCTAGCTGATTTTGAAGATCACCTATCAAATTTCGAAAACTTAAAAATTCCCTTAAAATTTATCCTTTAAAACTCATTCGGTCCCGAATGCGCCTACTCTCATTTCATAAAAAATCTGAATTACACGGGGTAACCCCCTTTTAAACAAGTTTTTGTTAAAAATAATATCGCCATAGTGTTCCCCATAGCCGAAAACCACCGGTGCAAAATTAGCCAGTTTAGAAAAAATTTTTGAAATTCGATATTTTTCAATTTTTTTATTTATTACGAAAAAGTTTTTAATTTTACAAAAAATTTTGGAGCTGTACGACTGGGGGGGCGCACTTAACGTGACTCCAAAGGCCGAAGTAGAAAAACGTTAAAATTTTTTATAGAAACACACTCCCTAGGGGGTAAAAATTGACGCGGAACACGCTGGTGCTATTATTTTCACTCAAAAATCTTTGAAAACATACGAATTTTTGCATTTTTCTCAATAATAATCTTGATACAACTTGAGTTAACTTGTCTAAAGATTATTATGAAAGAAGTGCAAAAATTCATATGTTTTCAAAGATTTTGGAGTGAAAATAATAGTGTGTTTCTATAAAAATTTTAACGTTTTTCTACTTCGGCATTTGGAGTCACGTTAAGTGCGCCCCCCAGGACGTACAACTCCAAAATTTTATCCGGAGTCCTGCTTAATGGAGTTTACTGTATATATTTTCTATTAGCATTTTCTTTTAGTTACTGTATAGTTTTTAACAAAACATCGGAAAAGCATGTACCCAAATTCAATAAGTGGGCCACCATAGAGGTGGGCCCACTTATCGAATTTTTCAAGGGGGCCCGCTTAATGGGAGTTTACTGTATGGGGGCACTCCTTATCTGCGATTGAGAAGGGGGAAGAGTAGAGCATTCTAATCAAGATCCGACAAAATGAAATTTATTCTTTTTCTTACCACTAAAGCTATTAGTCCAGCAATAAAGAAACCAAAAATAAAAAATCTCATTTTTACAAGGTTCAAAATAAGGCCTTAATATCGTATACCTAATAAATTTTTTAATCTTCTTCGCCATTTTATACTGACGTTTACCTCCGGTTGTTCCGACTGGCTCCAATTATTCATACCGCCAAATCATCACATAAAATTTAAGTAAAAAATTCCATCCATACTGGCTTTTTCGTTAAATATCATTAGGTTTTGATAGAGTAATATACAAACCACAGTATGCTAAAGCATCAGAAACCATAGCTGGCTCAATTTTATCAGCTTCAATTAATTTTACCGACAAAGTGGCTTCTTCTTTAGATACTTTTTGCTGGCTCAACGACATTCCATGGACTTAGAGTCACCAGCAAGAAACTATGATAAAAAAATTTTCAAAAATTAATGGCTTTGAAGAATTTTTGTAGTCGAAAATCCATTATACTCAATAAACGGCTTGTTAGCTTCAAATTAAAATGATGTTTCATAATATTTTTTATCTTATAATTTAAATGTCAATCGTTTTAAGATGGCGCCAGTTTCGTGTTCAATAGAGAAGATTAAATAATAAGAATATCAATTGCTTATTTACGGAGTCCTATGAGGCACATGAAGATCTCCACAAGACACCATATGCCCCGTATAACTCCGTGTACTTTCATAGTACCATGTGTGCCCCCCTCCAGATCCTGACAAAACCCTACGTGGGTTCACATAGACTCACGGCTTCTACGGGGGTCTATTCTCTATCTGTAACAGAGTTTTTCAGGGTCTCAAATCTTAATCGGAATTGGAAAATTTTTTCTTAGTTCGAGATATAATTGTTTTTACGAATTTGGGGGGGGAGGGTTATTGGGACACCCTTTATTTGTGTTGTTTACATATTCATTGTCACAAGCAATGACGCAAAAATCACCTTTATTTGTTTAGCAATATTTATTGATCTGTCGTTGTGTCTATCTTTAATATTAAAATTCTTATATACGACACAAGGACCGACATTGCCATAATATTTTGCTGCACAACAATTTTCAGATTTTACTTGCAGACAAATTTTTCTGCACGAATTTTTCAGGAACATAGATTTCCAACAAATTTTTCCCGACACAAATTGCAAACAAATTTTTCTGACAAATATTACTGTACATAAATTACAGACAAATTTTGCTGACAAATTTTCCCGGACACAAATTGCCGATGAATTTTCTGAATCATTCAGATTTCCTACAAATTTTCTGCACAAAAAATTACCGACAAAATTTGTTCGAAAAAATTGGTCGGCAATATGTGTTCGGAAAAATTTGTCGAAAACCTGTGTCTCGAAAAATTCGTGCAGAAAAATTTGTCTCCAAGCAAAATCTGTAAATTGTTGTGTAGCTAAATCTTCTGACAATTCCGATCCTTGTGTCTTATATACCAGAAAATTTTTTCATTTTAAATTTTTTTTATTTTAAATATTTTTTACATTTTCTATTTGATATATTTCCAGATCACGTATTTATACACCTAATTTGTTCACCGCTTGTTGTGTCATGTTCAAAAAATAAATGGGCCATTCTACTTTTGGACATACCACTTGACTAACCGCATTAATAATTAAAGTTTTGTTTAGGCCAGACAAGATTTGAGTAAATAAAAATCTATGGAGTTGACTAAAAGAGGAATTAAAAGTATTTCAAATGATCACTTGTCTGGTATTTTTGAAATTTTTTCGTTCAATAAGTTTATTTTTTAGAATCGCATAGTTTCGTGACATTCCTAGCCCACATATAAGAAAGTTCAAAAATAGCCTTTAAACCCAGTTCAGAGCGCTCGAAAAACATGCCGACTTTGAATCCTTTTCTTGGTCTAGAACGTCGGTGGATCGCTCGATTACACTGCCACTCAAGTACTCCTCTACTGCTTTCTTTTTTCTTCATTGGTAAGCCACAAGTACAATCCATAGAACCGTTAAGAAGACCCATAGAAACCAGCCGATCTTGAAATTCTTCATCCGGGAGTCGTAACATTGCATAAAGATCACGTTGACGAAAGTCTTGAAGATCGTTTAATGTCATTTTATAAGCTTAAAAAGCATGTTTTTGGAATAGGAAACGCAAAAAAACGCTTTGATGAGTGATTTAGAGAAAAAAAATTTTCCGATTTTTTCTTCACGTCAAATGTCATGCTTAGGGGAACTAGCTCCTAAATTTAAAAAAAAGAAAAATGCAAAAAAATTTTCTTCGCCGGGGATCGAACCCCGGACTGCAAAATGATAAAGCCAACGCATACTCACTGGACTAAGTATGCAAGTAATACTATAATAAATTTTGCAAGTAATATTATAATAAATTTTTTTAACTAAGTAGAAAGAGTATATTTATTTTAAACTTTTTTGCTGTTTTTATCGAAAACGGTAAGGATTGGGGAAAAAATTCTTATAGTATGTTCTCGCTCTAACGACAACTTCCCTACGCAACCTTATTCCTTACTCAATTAAGAAACCAATATTTGCATTTAGATCCAGTTTTTTGGGCGAGATGTTTGGGTGAGTTGAGTTCAGCAGAAAGAAAGCCCCAGTGGAGGCGAGAAATGAGAAGGAAGACACTGAAATGGGAAATCCTTCTCCATGAAGTTGATCTTGCTACCCCCTCCCCATTCGGTCGAAGGTCGTAAAAATAAACAAAAAACTTGGAAAAAACTAGAAGCTACCTGATATAGAGCATTAGGCATAAATTTTTGTGGGGGAGGGGTTGAAAATTTTTTAAAAATTGCCTCTAATAGAGGCATATATGGTCAATTGATCCCTCCTTTATTGATAAAGGGCCGGGGAACCGAGCGTTTTGCGCCTGGAGGAGAAAAGAAGTTGTATTTATTATTTATGCCTTAAGGCTTATGCCTTAGGCCTTAAAGCTTAAGGCTTATGCCTTAAAACTGAATTTCATGTCACAGGAAAAAAATTGTTTAAGGGAACAAAATGATAAGGGAAAAAATGTTGGTCAACCCTAAAAACATGATTTTTTGAGGGGTAAAAAAGCATTATCACGGCGGCTTGATGTGTTCGAGAAATTGAAAAAAAATGGTAGAATTTTTTATCTTGCGGGATCGACTTTTTTTACAAAAATGCAAAAAATTTTGGTGTGCCACCCTTCTGACACCCCCAGGCCATAACCGATTTTTTGGCTATAGTGACCTATGTATATAGGGCTATACATTTTTCGATAAAGAAAAAAAATAGACAATTTTTCACAAAAACTTGGTCAAGATAGCGTTTTTACGCTTCAGGAATGCACGCAATCGATTTCTCGCATCAAATTACTTCCCAATAGGGTCATATATGCCAATATATGACCATGATAAGTTTTTTTTGAGCACAAAATAATTTTTTTGCGCACAATATTTCTTTTTACGCACAAAGTTTTTTTTGCGCACAAGTACTCTTTTTATGCGCATAAGTATTCTTTTTTGAGCACAAAGTATTTTTTGCGCACAGATTTATTTATACATGTGTATTACAAATGTGTTAAATTTTTTAGGCCTTAGGCTTATGCTTTAAGCTTAGATCTTAGGCCTAAGGTTAGCCTAAGGTTTAAGCCTAAGGCCTAAGCCTAAAGACTAAGTCTAGCCTAAGACCTAAGCATAAGACCTAAGTATAAGATCTAAGTCTAGCCTAAGGCCTAAGTATAAGTTCAATACCATCGATTTTACGTTGATTTTTTGAATTTTCTAACTTGTTTAAAATACCCTAGATAATTTTTTTAGGCCA
>JAQGBS010001425.1:0-15781 GCA_034698545.1 Acrobeloides obliquus | reverse complement strand
CAATGTTCAAATTGGATAATTTTAGTGTCATTTTGTTCGTCTCATTTAGCTATAAAAAATTGCTACAATGTTCATTTATTAAAATTTTAAAAATCTATGCAAAAATCGATTTTTCCGCAAAAAATTCAAAAAAGTTTGTCTATTACAATGAAGAGCTTGTAACAAATTCAAAATTTCAAACGCAATTATCTCGAAAACTACAACGATTCAGATGTGTCGTAAAAACAAAAAATACTCTATTTTTCATGATCTTTTCGAATGTATCATTTTTTCATATGGTTGTAACTTACTGGACTGGTCCTTTAAGTGGTTCAAGTCAAATTTATGCCATGTTCTATTTAGATAACCTAATTTTAAACAGATGTGTCATACGTAAAAAATTTATTTAGGAAGAAATCCAATCGTGTTGAAAGACTCCCCTCCAATTGGGGGATATCTAGCTAAAATTCTCGAAAATTGAAATTTTCACATTTCAATTTTCATTATTTTGCACTTTCCACATAATTAAAACTGTGGGTAACTAACTCTCAGTTGAGCATGGAAAATTCATCATCTTGGAAAAATTTAAATGAAAGGCACCATAATTTGTAGTTATTCTTTCTATATTCCCATGAACCCTAAAAAATTTCATTAATAACATAATGAACTTATAGGCAATCAATGGGCAGGTGTTAAAATGAATCTAAACGAGTTTCTTACTTAAGGTTTCGGCGTTGATACAGAATAAATTCAATTTATTTCTTTAAATAGTTGTGCTTTGATTTTGTTAGCTAACAAATATGAATAACACCTCTGTAAGTACCTAGTTTTGTATTGAATATTTGAGAACCAAAAATGGATAGAGAGTTTATAAAATTGCTGGGTCGGCCAAAATTTATCGAGGGGAGGGGTCCTCATCCACATATTTTTCTCTTTTCGACGAAAAAAGTGGACTAAAAAAGTCCCCGGTTAACTTTTTTCAACCAAAAAAATATTAAAATTTTCGAACTTCCGTAAAATACTTCCTTTTCTAAAAATTTTCCGCTCAAAAATTGCGGAATGTCAGACAAAATTTCTGCGGATTCATTCATTATTGAACCTTCTATACACCTTTCAGTGACTATGAATCCCTTTATCGCCTACCCTAGTTTAGCCTAACCTAACCTAACATAACCTAATCTAACTGACCTGAGTGCCCGAGAGGGTTATATACCTGAGAGGGGTATACATTTATTCCGGGCTCCATTCAAAATCATAGTGATTTAGGTTCATAACTATCTCATACAACAACTGTTAGCACCATGTATCGTTTTGAACATCTTCTCGGTGGTTGGTCTTTTCGGAAATACTTGTATCATTCTAGCTACTATAGCCAAAAAGTAAATTCACCGAGTTGTAAGCAACAACAAGTCTTTAGATCCCTTAGAAACACGTGTAGTTTATTAATAGCGATAGCTTCTTTCATGGATGTTATCGTGGAGATTAGTATCCCACCATATTTTTACTTTTTATTCCGCGATCAATTTATAACTGTGAATGCTTGTTGGTATGTGCAGTTTTTACCATCGTTCGGGATACATGCTAGCTTTGTTATGGCGTTAATGATTGGGTTCGATAGACTGTTAAGTATTAAGGCTCCTCTTTTGTAAGTTTTGTTAGCAAAGTATCCGATTTTTGATCATAAATTTGTACTAATCCTTATTTTCCTACCATACGACCACGCAGGGATGCACCAAAAAAGCTATACGGGGGTCACTAATCGAATTGAAGGGGGTGTCACTATATGGAGGGTCGACTGTATATTTTTTCAGTGCCCTGTGTCAATGTTGAAAGACCTGACTCCAAAATGTGTCCGGATCGTTTATATCTCCGCGTAACAAAAAATCGGGACATCTGACACTTTATGTCTCACGTGTCATTGTTGAGATTTTGATACTCTATGCTCGATGAATCTCCAAAAAGGAGGAGTAGTTTGAGAGAGGATTGTTATGATGTGTGTTGCCTCAAGTTAAATTTTAGAGCCCGTAACATGGGTCGATTCAAATACATGGTTTGCATGTTAGCTCCTCCAACAACGGTTGCTTTAATATAGGCATTACTTTCGATCAAACCCATGATAGCCGATAAAGACACGTATTTTTGCACATCCGACCATCTTTTAACCATTTGAATTTAGCCTAGTTCTATGTACGAGCGCGGAATTCTTACGAGGAAGCGCCAAAGATGTCCGTTATTATGTCCACATCGGTATAGCTGTCATTCTTGTCTTTTTATACGCATATCTCTGGTATTTAGTAAAAACGACTCAAAGTAAGCTTAAATTCGACGTTAAAAAGACTATATTGAAAGGGGATCTCAAAATCCGAGACTTCTGCTAGGTATCCTCAGTATGAGTCGAAAATTATGCTAGGTATAGTTTCACAGACTGTTGATAAGAAATCTTCATGTTCGCTCGTCAAATCTCATAGATAAATACTGTTTCGCTAACTATCCTTTAACTGGGACTATTCAACACTAGTAAAACTATTTTTTCAGAAGTATCGAATACGACTAGAAAGATCATCAAATCCTTGACTGTCATCACAATTATTACGGCCGCTACTTGGCCAACCAGTCAGATTGCCTTAACTATGGCGAAAATTCTTTGTCCGCCGGAGATGTATTTACAAGTAGCTGGATATTGTGCGGCGTTAAGTCATGTTGGATTTGCAGCGAATTTCTTTGTTTATCTGTTCTTTAGGTAACGAAAAATGATTTTTTAAAGTGTAAAAATCGAACTTTTTAGTAGTGAATATCGAGTAGCTTTCAAGTATTTGTACTATAAGCTAATATGCCTTAAGAGTACGCCGTCAAACAACGGAAATTACTCGTCAGCAAAAATTATGACAATTCAAAATAAAGCTAAAACGACGACGGCTTTCTAGAATTACGAAAAGTTATAGCTAAAAAATTTGTAATGCTTTCAGATAAATAAGAAGATCTAACCTAACATTGGAATACTATGAAACATGACAATTTTATTGATTATTATATAAAAAAATTCTCGTATGAAACATCAATATAACTTTTATTTATTAAAGAACCAGGCCACTCAGATACAATCATATGAAAAAAATGATATACTCGAAAAGATCATAAAAAATTGAGCACTTGTTGTTTTTACGGCATCATCGGAATCGTTTTCCCCATCGAGATAAATGTATTTGAAAATAAGAATTCGTGTACATGTTTTTGTTGTAATAATCAAACTTTTTTGAATTTTTTGCTTCAAAATTGTGAAAAAATAGCGTCAAAAGATAGGGAATTTTATGCTGAACAACTTTGCTAATTGAAGTTTGCGTAAAAAATTATTTTCTCTTATCAAAAATGCAATCATGAACAAACACGATGAATGGATTGCTGAAAGATCAAGTTTAAATTCGTGCAGGGTTTTCGTTTCAGTATACAGAGATTAAGAATAAAGAAGCAGGAGTTCGCATCCGAGATAATAAAGACGTGTTTTGCTTTACTCAATTTTATCGTCATGAACGAACAGGGTCAAACCCTTTAAAACGACTTTCTTTTAATTTGCAGAGGCCAGGATCATATTGTCGGCCTTAAGGGGTTAAAGGTAAAGTCTGGAGTTCCACATGAATATGCAGGAAATAAGCTGTTCGACGAAAGTGATGATCAACCTCGACCAGAACACCATCATCAACATCACCGTAAACAAGAAGAATGACCGATATTGATTCGAATTCTTGCATAACCGTGAAGGTTTATTTTTTAACGAAATTTTTCAAGTTCGTATTTAAATTTATTTAAAAATAAAATGATCTAAATCAGCACTGAAGTCAAACCTCATTAAGCCTAAGCTGACCCCTTACAAAATCGGATAAGCCACCCTCGGCTAGTGATGGTCAAACGTTACAATAATTTTTTTTTGTTAAGTAATGTTAAACTAAAGCGGATTTTATCCCCATAACAAATCACTTCGTTTCGAAAAATGACTAAAATCGTAACTTTTTGACCATCCCTACACTAGGCCTCAAAAGATTTCCGGGCAAGCAAACCCCCGGTAAGCTGATCCCTTCTAGGGGGTTTGACTTAAAGCTTAACTTAAGGCTTAACGATTTTTGACTGCATTTTAGTGCAAAGGTGTAATAGCCGTAACCAGTATAATCTTATTCACATTTAACTTCCTCTTGAACCATATCCGTTTCCTTACTTCCGAGCTTGTTATTAAAAGAAACCAGGGTGGTGATAAACAAACAAAATCGATAACATAATTTTGGATTTCGGAAATGGTATTTATACTACCCAGTAAGCTCCAAGTTCCAGAAAATGCAATATAATAGATTGCCTAAATTCGTTTTTAACTCAAATTAGAAAAATAATCACAGACTTGAACACATCCCAAAATGATTACATTGATAAACATAAATAAAGATAAACCGAATAGCTTAATTTCTGGCATTAGAGAAATTGGGTTAGATTGGGGGTTTAAAGTTTTCTTTAAGTGTAAATGTTTGTAAAGCAAGATAGAGGCAAGTAGAACGTTCATAATAAAACATATTGTAGCCGAAGAAAATACTACTATCATCATGCTTAGATTAAGGTTCTATAATTTTTTTAAATTTATCGAGGATTGGGTGTAGTTTTAAAAAGTTTTTGTTAAACAAACATGGTTCTTAGAAATTTTTTTCCACTCTATGGAATTGATCATCTCACGCATAAATAACAGCATTCATCTAACCTAATCAAACTTAACTTAACTACTCGTTGAGCATAAGCGAGAAAGTGCAATGCTAAGAAAAGATGAAATTAAGCGGAATCTTTTAATAGGAACCAGATGTAGCGGCCTGATGCGCTGTCTAGTGATGTCATCTCCAACATTTTTTATTTCGGCTGCTCATTCGCATACAAAATTTTTGGATTTATTGTATAATTAATACTAACAATTTAATAAACACTAACACTAACGAAACACTATCAGTAACTCTAACTCGAACACTAACACTAACTAACACTAACAGTAGCACTAACGAAACACTATCGACAACACTAACTCGAACGCTAACACTAACACTAACGAAACACTATCAGTAACACTAACACCAAAACTTAGTTTCGATAATTGCGCAAGAGCTGTTTAAACGTGTTCGCAACCGGTCTAGTTCTTCAATAAGCTAGAACAGATCGCATGCGTAGCAAAATGCATAATTTTCAAAATGCATAATTTCAAAATGCATAATTTACAAAATGCATAATGGCCAAAACGCATAATGGTTATAATACATAATTGTATTAAAAAGTATAAATCCCAAATGCATAAATGTTCAAAATGCATAATTTTCAATTTTTAAATAAAAATTTAGAAAAGAATACCGTAGGTATATTTTTTATCAAAGATTTGCCTAAGTCCTAAGCCTAAGGCCTAAGCCTAAGGCCTAAGCCTAAGGCCTAAGCCTAAGGTCTAAGCCTAAGGCCTAAGCCTAAGGCCTAAGCCCTAAGCCCTAAGCCCTAAGCCCTAAGCCTAAGGCCTAAGCCTAAAGCCTAAGCTTAAAGCCTAAGGCCTAGGCCTAAACCCAAAGCCCAAGGCCTAACCTAATTTTTTTATTGTTGAAAAGTGTAAAAGATAAAAATATTGTTATTTTGTCGTAATTAGGCATTTTGAAACAATTATGCATTTTGAACATTATGTTTTTTGACCATTATATATTTTGACTATTATGCATTTTGAATAGTAGGTGTTTTGATTTTATGCATTTTGAACATTATGCATATTGGACATTATGCATTTTGATTTTATGTATTTTGATACAATTACGCATTATGAAATTATGCATTTTACTGCGCATCCAACAGATCATATATAACAGTCATTGTTCGAAACCAGCCTTAACGAGTTTCTCTGTCCATCACCCAGTCCCTGATGACAGCCTTAAAGTCGCTGTATTCATTTCGTTTTTAAAACCACATCATTTTAACAAATTTACCCCTGGAGCGAAAGATGTAAATGTAAAATAGTATTCATTCGTGTTGTTTGGATTATGAAGTTTACAAGCAATGATTTTATTGAGTGGTATTTTCCAAGTGAAGCCTATCGGAATCAAATAAATCGGAACGAATAGGATGTATGTAAAACGTTGCCATATCTAAGAAATAATATCTTTTTTTCCTATAACAACGAACCTGGTCATAGCGTAACGGAAACATTATAGCCGTTAATCGATTAAAGGAAATAAGAATCGGAGCAAGCATGTCGACAAACATTAAATAATCTGATAGAAAATAAATGAATGAAGTAGCAAAGCCCATATTTGGCAACCAATCATAAAGAAAAGATGCTGCAGGGGCTTGATTTAGTCTCCAAACATAATAATAAGATACCCACCAACTCAAATCCTATTAATCATCTTGAAATCGTGTTTATATAGTAACAACTTACTGTTATACATGCTATCATAAACAGCCTATAAAAGTAGCTAGAAAATTGGTTCGAATTTCGTTCCTTAAATAATAAGGTGATTATCCTCAAGTTTAATACGACCGACGGTAACACGTAGAGAAGCGGAAGTAAATTTTTTAAATTTCTAGCTGTTGTTCCGATATCACCTTTAATGGGGGATTGTAGGAATCCACAATATCCGGTTGAGTTGAATGACAACGAAGTACTGTTGCTCATATTCGCGGCGAACTCGAATAAGTATGGAAAAAATAAATTATATATATAGCTTTATACCCTTTTCATAAAATATGACACTAACAGACGTAATGTCTTTTCTTTCTTTTTCAAAAACAATCTCATGCGCGACGACGAAATTCTTAGAAAAAGCAACTAACCGTAAAAAATGTCATGTCTGCATAGAAAAGTTGAAAAGTGTTTGTTCTCACGGTTCAAAAAATACCATGATAGATGTTCTTAAACTATGACAAATTCTATTTCATATATTTTTAAGTTTTTGAGAAGTACAATTACAACACGGCATATGTAAATTAGTGTAGTGCTGGGCTTGATTGATTATTGAAGTTTATTATACATCGAATATTTACAATAGGTAGAATCATTACATTAAAACAGTGTTTTATTACAATTAAAATGCGCAGTAAAGATGTGGAAGCGTAGGCATACGCCACTGTGTAAGGAATAGGAATCAAGAAAAGTTCAGGGCTATCACTAAGGATCTGACTTGATCATAGACTCGGTTAATTGAGATTTAACTAGAAAGGCTTAGAGCCATTAAATGGGACATGACTGATGAATACCGAAGTCAGAACTAACTTAATTAACGAGAAATTATTAATCCTCACAATGTTATTGAATATTGTTCGCAAAGCTGAGTCTTTCTACACTTTCAAAAAATCCTTGTTTTCTTTACCTCTAGCTAAAATTCTGCCTGATTCCCGTACGTCCGAGCACTTGACAGTATTGTACTTTTTCGATAAATGATCATGGAATCGAGTTCTAGTAATTTCTATCAAAAAATTTACTATTCAACGGGTTTTGAATTATCAGAACGTGTGTTTTAAAAGATAAAAATGATAAAAACTTTATTTTATTAATAATATAAAAAGAAGTCAGGACTAACGGCCTACGTTCTTAGCACCGGCTGTTATCCCGATTGTAGCATTGGCATTCACGTCCTTCGCATTTGCCCCAATGGCAACCGGACAAAGAAAGACAGTGGCTATTACATTTCGCATCGTCAAACCGATTGCAGCCATCTAAAATTTATTTATTTATTATCGAATAACTCGTATAAGGGGTTCGATATTACGTAATGAAAATTTTAGGGCTTTTAGACCCCACATCCCTGTCCGTAATCAAATTTATTAGGATGATTTTTATAGGGCGTAATCAAAATTTCTTACGGAACTCTATCCCCCTCAATAATTACGTAATATATGTATGGCCGCGAATGGAAATTGAAAAACTCACAAGTCCCCCAACGTTTAGCACGAAGTGGAACGCTCAATTTGCCACGATTTTCTGTTCCATTAATGTCTAAGTTGTCATTATATATGCGATCTTCTGCATCTTGAATAGTTCCACCATAGTCATCTTCTTGAGGATAGCTGAAAATACAAACAATAAAAGCGCTAAAAATAAAGACAGCAAATAATTTGGCCATGAATCTGGACTCTAAATTTTCGTGTTGAAAATGGCATTCAAGTTCACGTTAATTAAAAACACGCGAAAATTTGGAATTTTGAGGAATTTTGAAGATAAAATTAAAGGAACAAATCCTTATAACTCGAATACACACCAAATACCACTCACATCTTTAAAAAAATTTTTTAGAGTCCAGGAAAGTTCTTGAAATCAAATCAAACAAACATCATTGGAATCCAGAAAGCCTATTAAATACCTTTCTAGATGACGCCTCGACAGACTTTTTATAAGGGCGTTCCCAATTCAAATTTTTCATGGAAAACTTTTCTATCTAATATTGTAAATATCGATCACAAGCCCCACCCCATCGGGTCTAAAGCCAATGGCATTACTCCTACTAGTTACCTACGTTTTCGTTAGGCATATAGGTGTTGAAAAAGAGATTGGAAAACATCCCAATTTTTATGGTTGTTGTTTTTGTTAAGATCACACCTGTTGAGAGTGATGAATTGTTTCGAGAGTTCTAAGTAGTTTAAAATTACATTCTCGATTGCTTAAACAATTTGCATGTAGTTTAAAATTACGGTGATTGATGGGTGGATTCAATTTGTTTATTTCTAAAAGGCAATGACCTGGAACTAGAGACTTTCATGAGTTTTTGAAAAGTTCGATCTACTCCAAAATAACTTTTTTAAAGCATGTTGGCAATTGTAATAACATTTTTTGTTTTGGCATTTAGTCATAAAACTTTGAGAAAAATTAGAAATTTGCTGTCGCTCCGCGTCGACTGACACTAAAACAGACACTAGAAAGCGAAGAAGTCCGCTTTATAAAAATTTTTAAAAAAACTAATTTTTAACAAATGATCATTCAATTTTTTCGCTACTGTATTTATTTTTAGTTATTATTTTACAAAATTAATGATTTTTGTCATAGAATTTCGGGCGATATTCAAAAGTTTGAGCACCGCATTCGTTTAATACCACAGTTAATTGGTCAGGATTGCTGTGTTGTTCGAGCAGTTTTGGTTCTGTAAAACCCTTTCTAAAATTCTTGCCATATGTTTTCTTTCCGTATTCATCTTCTTCAGTTATAAACACCGATACTTCTTCAATACCAGCATGGCACATTATTTCTTTGAGATAGACGAATGTCTAAAATTTATAGCGTATTTTTTCATTGTTTAAGACGCTTATCGAATTTATTACTTTTGGCTATGCATTCAAACTATTTTAGGCTAGTCGAAAAAATACAATTATACTTTTTATCACTATGGCAATCTTACGGAATCGAGCTCGGATGGTGACAAAGCAGAATACAAAGCAACTATTCGTTTTTCCAACCAAAGATAGGGAGTTCTATTCGAGCAAGTATCATACTGTGGAAAAGTTTTTCGTCCAAGTTTTTTCCATAAAAAATCTGCCATACTAAAAAAAGTTTTATTCTTAAAATTAATATCTTTTTGATTACTTTTTTGTCCCAAGTGGAAGAGTCTTTTTCCTCCAAGTATCACATGTGGCATTGTTGAGTTGAGGACTCGGATCACAACCGCAATTATTCTTTAATGATTCTATTTCGTTTGGTGAGATGTTACGTAAATTCATGCAACATCTAAAAAAGATTGTTTTCAAAGCTATTAACTAGGGTTGGATCTCAATCTCAAAAATCTCGATCTCAACTTTTTAATCTCGAAAATTGATATTTGTTTGCGACTTGATAATCTCAAAAAATATCTCATAGTCTGGGCCTATACCTTTAAAAACATAAATTAATAATCACTTAATTGAATTTAGGACTAATCGTCTTGCATGATTGGGGGGTCACTAATTGTCCGTTATTAACATCACAATTTGATTCATCCATACAAGTACCAAAATTGCTTATACACTCATTAACAATCGATGGATTTATAAAAACAGGGGGTTGATTTATCGATTGAAAAATCCAGAACAAAAATCCACCAATAATTATTGTAATAAGCAAGAAAATTAATAGGATAGATAGAAGAATGTAGAGAGTTTTTCGGTGTTCATTTTTGCTAAAAGGGTGCTTAAGTTTTTGATATGACCGATTTTTTGAGCACTTCATCATTCGAATAGTTGATCGTAGGCAAGTTATTCTTTTTTATTCTTGTGATCATTGATTTATTCTTGGGATCATTGACCGTGTAAATACACGCCTACATACTATGACTAACTAGCACATGTCAATAAGTATTTATAAATGGACTTAGTATGAACATGAGAAGTCAGAGTATTAAAAAAAATACACAAGATGCGTAACCGTTGTTTTTTAAGGAATCGAATTGCCATGTTTCGGTTTTCTTTTAAGTTTCTGGCCGTTTTTGCCGTTTCGATTCCGTTCAGGTCATTGACTCTGTTCCGATACGGCCCTTACAGCGATACATATGTAATCTTTAATGTGAGCGGACGACATAGTCACGGTGCGTGGGGCTCGGACATATTTACTTTAAAAAAGTGATTGAAAAGTTACTAAAATGTCATAGAAAAGTGATTGAAAACGCAAAATATGCAAATTTCGGAACATTTCACTTTTTCAATCACTTTTCAATGACTTTCAATCATTTTCAATATGCTCAAATACAATCTTATGGATTGAGCGCCGTAGACGCTCGGTTCATAACTTAAAAAATACTTACGTGAAATTGCTAGCCTGGGGTTGAATCTAAAAAATATAACAAGTAAAAATTGTTTGAGCCGCAAGAGCTTATATATAAACCAATATTTGATTAATTAAAGGAATAAATACCTTAAGTTCATCTAGAGTGGTTTTTATTACACTACTTGAATGCGTTCTGGCAAAGTATTGATAAAATTCGGTTTCTTTTAATTGCGACGCATTAGCACGATCTGTCGAAAATTGTAGACACCCTCTTAACAAATCATAAAATCCATATCTATTTGGCACAGCATATAGAATTGCGCTATTTTCGTGCCAATTGATTAATAAGCCATCCTTAATATATTTTTCATAGTCGTTGAAATATTCTACCCCTGATCCATCTAAAAAAATTGTTGAGTAATATTCTAAAATTTTACTTTGAGCACTCAAATATATATCATATGGATTTGGTTGACAAAAAAACATTAGAGCTACGATTCCAACACTCCAAACGTCGTAGTTTTTTCCGCTTAGAAGGCCACCATAAGCCTCTGGTGGTCTATATAAACATGTACCACCACATGTTTGAGTAGAATTAAGCTGGCGCGCCTCGCCGAAATCGGCCAATTTGATTTCTCCTGACCTATTCATGAGAATGTTTTCAAGTTTTATATCACGATGAATAATATTAGAATCTTGGATAATAGATAATGCGTTGATGATTGAAACCATGATATATCCTACAAATGAAAATCATAACAATTGTTTCGTTTATTAGGATTAGAACCGACACTCAGATGGCTTGATACCTGGATAAAAATTTTGTATCTTTTGTAAGCATTCTTGTGGACAGCTTTAATTTGGATTCAAGTTTAGACAGAAATCAGATTCAAGTCAAAAAGAGTTGGGAATTCCGTGAATTACAAAAAAATTCGCTTCAATAAACATGAAATTTTCAATTAAAGGACCAGTCCAGTCAGTTACACACAATTATCTCGACAACTACAACGATTCAGAACATGCCGTAAAAACAAAAAATGCTCCATTTTTCATGATCTGTCCGAATATATCATTTTTCATATGATTGTAAATTACTGGACTGGTCCTTTAAACTTTCAATAAACGAAATTTTATTGAAAATCAAGCAAAATTTTTATTTTCGAAAAAGAGCTGAAAAAAATTGGTCTGGTTCACGATATTATTGAAACGACTTATGGAAATTTTCATAATATTGAAGCGAAAATTTTTTGACAATTCCCAACTTTCTCGGATATCTCCAACTTTTCCAATCTCGGGAATTACAGATAATTCCCAACTCTACCCCTACTACCATTATGATTTTTCGGACCTAATTTTCGGATCCAAATTCAAAGGTCACACGATTTATCAAGCTTTACTTACCGAACAAATTTTCTATTAATATCTTTTTGTATTGATTCAAATTCGTAGAAGACCCCATTCTGACAAAATGTATTTCGTTGCATAAATCTCGAAGCGAAAAATCCATACATTCCAAATATAGTTCATAAGCAATGTCAGTCCTATTTATGCCATATAAACGCACAATAAAGTCGACCGCGTTGGAATCCGTAGAATGTGAAGTATTAGAATCCGATGAAGAGTTGTATGACAATATTAATAAAGATGTAATTTCGTTCGAATTATTTCTGCAAGTTCGTTGGTTGTTACTTTCTCGAAAATCAATTAGAAAATCTTGATCAAGTCCATGAGGATCGGATGACTGAGTTTTAAGTTCTTTGACGACCATACATGTTCGTGATGGTTTGTGCAAAACCTTTTTTATATGACTTAATCCGGAATAAAGTTCATTTTTAGCAAAATATCCCAACAGCTTAAAGTCTGATTGGCTGTACGAGTATTCTTTGCCATTCACTTTTAACGGTTTCATTCAAGACGGCTAAAAATCATCTTTTTGTAGAATACAAATTGTGGCAAAAAAATTAGACCACGGACAAATCTTAAAACTAAATTACGTGTCTGTTTGCGTGTGTGCGGACGATCTCGAAAATCTACGGTCGAAATCGTTACTCCAATAGCTTAAAAATTTGCTAGGGAATAAAAAAGTGTTAGGTCTCTTGTTTAGGAAAATCTGGGGGGAAAATAGTTGCCAGAAAAGTCTGCAAAAAATATCATCCTTTTAAGATCTTATTTTCCTTTAAAAATAAGATAAAAATTACAAAATAATCAATAATAGATTTTATTCAATGAAAAACGGAAAGTGTAAAAAATCTGAAGCTCTAGGACAGTTGTTTTCTTTTTATTAAAAAATAGCAATAAATCAATGCTAGTGCTGACCTGGTATTTTTATGCAAGAAATCGATTACACGCATCAGAAGAACATTTTGACCTTTGATATTTTTTTTCAATGTTTAAATTAGAAAAATCGCAAAAGTGCGGTTTTTTTGTATATATAACTTTTTTAGGTGCCTACATGGTTAAGTATGGACTGGGTTCGCCCACACCCATGTATTCACGCAGCAGGGCCGGGTTCGATCCCAGGTCCCCAACGCTTAGAAGTTATCACCGTGTGACTAAGGCAAGGGCTACCACTTCACGGCTTATGGTCCGTGATAGTTCCTCCCTCTTAGACACCAGTGGGTATTCTCGGCTTGGGTAGGCCATCTAGTGGAGAGATGGGCCCAAGTTTTTGCATTTTTTACAGGTGGCGCAAAAAAGCCGCACTTTTCTGCATCAGAGTCTTCCTTGTCACTTTTGCGATTTTCGAATTTGTAAATTTTAAAAAATCAAAATATCAAGGGTCAAAATATTTTTCTGATGCGTGCAATTGATTTCTCATTTCTCATATAAAAATTACCCTAGAAAGTTGTTTTCATGAAAAAATTCGGAAAATCGCAAAAGTGCGGTTTTTTGCTCCACCTTGTAATTTTTTTCCTGGCGCGTACAATAATCGAAAACCTAGACGAAATCATGGTAAAATTGAACAACAGCAAAATAATTAATAAAAAAATTCCAGACTTTGAAATTAGAGTCCCCAATCTTTTGCACCACATCGATTTAAGCCAATGTGGACATGCTCAGTATGAGGATTTGCTCCACCATAAGATCTTTCTCCATGTTCTTGAGTTCAAATTCTTCGATTAAAAATGACTTCCTGAATCCCAGTATCACAGGAATAGAAACAGCGTAATCGAATGCCTGGATTATTATTAAACAAAAAGTAGATGAAGCCTACATTCCTGCCTGTAGTTCCGGTTACAAATACATTCAGGGCACGACCTTCAGCGTGTAGCGACATTGATTTTCCATCTCGAACTCGACGACAATTGTAAATCTGACCTTGTAACTACATATGCGGTCATCATTAATAAACCTAGTAAAACCAAAATCGAGAATCTAAAATTAAGCCTCGATTTAAATTGTACTGATTTTTTATAAGGTATTCATTCTAAACATACCTTTACTTGAGACAAACTATTTATGGCTATATTCGACGGCTTTAAATCTCTATGCACGATCCCTTTTTTATGACGACTTTAAAATTAATCAAGTCGAAATTACGAGGCGTTTTTTATGAGTCTTATGAGCCCCAAGTATACTGATATAGCAGCTGAGTTAGCTTGTCTCTTCGTTGAACAATTTTATCAAAAACTCGCTTCCAACTGAGCAAACCAAGATTGCAGACCGCAAAACAAAATATGACTAAATTTTTGTGTTATCAGCAATTTGGGCCGGGATCACGAACAAACATTCTATCATTATGATTATAAAAATCGTCATAAAAATTCACGTAAGATTACACTATAATTTAAAACAAAAATTAAAATCGTCATTAAACTATAGAGTCTGGAGGTCGAGCACGCTTGATGGAGCTAGTAAAGATTTGACTTTATTTTTTTTACTAATAATGCTTTTAAGTTTAAGAAATTCGCACTTTTTTGAACATGTTTGCTTTTTGAATTCTATCACAAAGGACAGTATTTTTTCTTGTAACATTTTTTGGATGTAACATCGAAAAAATCTGAGCCTAAGAACCTAAGCCTAAGAATCTAAGCCTAAGAACTTAAGCCTAAGAAACTTCTGCCCAATTTCATATTACCGCTTTTCTGGTGTTTTTAGTGTTTTTTTCTAGGATTTTATATAGTTTTCTAGTCTTTAAAGTTTCTTTTTTTGCTCTATTTGTCAACACGTTCCCACTTCAGCAACATATCGATTCAGCATTCCTAAAAACCGCATTTTTATTCCATTTTCCCGTTTTTCATTATTTTTCCACACATCCACCTTCTTCAGCACCATGTCGAATCAAACAAGTCTACAAAAAGGCATCGATATCATAACCAGAGCTATCGAAGCCGACCGGGCTAAAAAATACGATGAAGCATTGAAGTACTACATGAGTGGCATCGATTATTTTCTACACGCGTTGAAATGTAGGTCTTCACTCGATTTTTTGACCAAAATCTCATTTCTAGACGAAGTCAAAGGCGATAAGCAAAAAGCTACGATCCGGGCTCGAGTGGAGGCATATCTAGAAAGAGCAGAGAAGATCAAAGAGTATCTCTCGTCGAACAAGGATAAGAAAAAACCAGTCAAGAAGAATGGAGGTGACAAAGGATCGGAATCGGATAAAGAAAATAACCAGGAGACTAGAGAATTACAGGTAATGCGAAGAATTTAAACGAGCTGGGCTTTCGGAATCAGAATTGAGTCTGAAATCGATGTTCGAGCGCTTTCTCGGACGAGCTAAAACCCGGTTGACCCGATCAGCATTTATAAAGATATGTTGCTAACCGGCTTACATATTCTGTCATTTTAGAACTCGATAAGTAAGTCTATTATCATGGAACAGCCCAATGTTAAATGGAGCGATATTGCTGGCTTAGAAGGAGCTAAAGAAGCGCTGAAAGAAGCCGTAATTCTGCCGATCAAATTCCCTCATCTCTTCACCGGTAGGTTTTTGCGTTTATATGTTTTTGGGGGATCCCCCGGTTCTAGGAATCTATTCACATCTCACTAAGCTATCAAATTCTAGGACAACGCAAGCCATGGCGCGGGATTCTCCTCTTTGGCCCTCCAGGAACGGGTAAATCACACATCGCAAAAGCC
>JAQGBS010001424.1:0-15781 GCA_034698545.1 Acrobeloides obliquus | reverse complement strand
ATCAATGCAATCAAGTTGCGAAAATTTCTTCGACTAGAATTCGGTAAAATTTTTGGAGCTACTGTCGGCTCTTATACTTCATTGAACGTGGTCTTAAATCGAAAAATTTTATTTTTTGAAAATTGATTTTTGGCCATTTTTCTCGAAAAATCCATTTTGGCCATTTTTCTCAACAAAATCGATTTTTGGCCTTTTTTGTTGAAAATCTAGAAATAGCTTTTAAGATTCAAACATTTAAACCTTCTCAAAGATGTTTTTTGTACACATGTGTATAAGAACTAATTTTTAGAGAATCAATTCAAGTTCGTACTATGGATAATGTGATTAGAGCCTATAATGTTATACTGACAAAAATAAAAAATCCAGACAATCTGTACCCTGAAGTGAATATGAAGACTGTTGAAGAAGTAATTTTTTGTTTGAAAGTAGTGTTAGACCCCGGGTCCACTATTTGTAATTAAAGATTGAGGCGAATTATCGCAAAAAAAATTTTTCAAATTTTTTCGACAAACGTAAAAAATGTTTGAAACGATGAAAAAAATCCTGCTTTTGAGGAAAAAACTTTTTGGGTGTTTTTTGGCCTTTTTTACAGCAAGTTTCAATCAATAACAATTTAAAAATAGCCAAAAAACACCCAAAAAAATTTTTTAAATTTTTTCTCGAAAACAGTATTTTTTTCATCGTTTCAAACAATTTTTACGTTTGTCGAAAAAATGTTGAAATTTTTTTTTGTGATAACTCACCTCAATCAGTTCTTCCCTTTAAATAATGTCAATGAAATTTTAGATCAAAGAAATACTTAAATAGCTTGAATTAAATTAATTAGTACCATTACACGTTTTATGTTGGATTGTTAGGTAGATAACCAGCTTTTGCAGATTCCATCGAATCATTTAAAATTTTTACGGTTCGGAAATGCGCGCAAGCGATTCCTCGCATAGAAAACCCCATATGGAGTCATTCTAATAAAGATTCAATGGAAAGCCTGTTATTTACCTAACAACCCAATATAAGAAAATTTAAATATTAGTGTGATAATTTTTTTCTCTTTTATAATATACAATTTATTAATAAATTTAACATTTCAAAATCATGGAGGATAGAGTTGTTATATTTTTACTGGAGGCGTGGAGGTCCGAGACCAAACCTTGCCTAAGCCAGATCTGCGGAGATTTTTCAACTTATGGTCGCAATTCACCGCGTTTTACCCATGTCATCGATGAAATGCCGGCACCCACTCGAAGTGGATCTCTTATCCTAACGGCCCTCTTTAGGGCCACATTTTGAACATGAATCACATGCCTGCGTTTATATTTTATTGTCACAATATTGTTTGTTATTTAGATATAAAAAAATAGAATTTTTTCCAATTTTCGTGTCAATAAATAGCCTTTCCCTGATTCAGGGAAAGATTTTCAGGCTTTGGAAATGCGAAATTTGGATTATCCGCATAAAATTACTCCTATTTAGTCATTTCTAGAGAAAAAAGAAGAAAAAAAATTTTCGAAAAAATTTCATGTTCAGTGCGACTGCTAATCTATACTCCAACCTTTTCAAAAATCAAAACAACATAAAAGTACATAAAGATGCACCTCATTAATTAGGCAGAGATCAAAGAGCCATCTATTAAAAATCATCCAAATGGGAGAAGCAAAAAATTTTTTTCTCTAAAATGTTAAATTTTTAGCTAGTTCGTCTTATCAAGTAGATAAAACTTTTTTCTAGCGAGAATTTTTGAAAACTTCATATTCATGATGTTTTCGTCAAAAATGTCATTTTTATGTGTCTTCGCTCAAACTTACGCCGAAAACCAAAAAAATTTTTAGTTGTCCGAGTGGTGTAGTGGTGAGAGCGTTGGACCGTTCAGTCAGATGGACGCCGGTTCGAACTCCGTTGCATCACTTAACTTTTTGCATTTTTTTGCTGAAAATGACCCTACTTCAAAATATTTTTTTTAGTGGTCAGAAAAAATTTTTCTTTCGTGAATCTTATTTTTCTACCATTCTAAACATGCATGCAAAAACATAGCAGTTTGAATGAGCCGTTTTGAAGATATTTGTTATATACAACCGGGAGAAACCTTTTCTAGCAAAATTGAATTTCCTTGATATAGTACACCTCCCCTCAAATTCGATAGAATGACACCCCCTTCAAAAAACTTCGTTTTTCAGCACACTTTCGTATTTTTTGTTGCACAAATTTGTATTTTTTGCATAAAATCATTTTTTGTCATTTTTAGCCTTTTAAATGAGCACCCCGACGCAAAAGCGAAAAAGCATTACGCTTGAGACGAAGAAGCTAATGATTATTATCGATGCAACCAACGGCACTAACAATTATCGATGGCATATGGAATTCCCTGGTCGACCATCATACAAATTCTTCAAAAGCAGCATAAACTTCTGGAAGCCGGCGAAGCGGGATCCGATGCAAAGCGGGCACGACTGAAAGCAGAAAAACATCCCGAGATGAAAGAATCATTTTTAAGTGGTTGAAGCAGCAGCGAAGCAAAAACATCCCTGCTCGAGTCACCCAAATGATGTTGCTCTGAATAACATAACGCTCAAGTAGTTCTTTTTGCCGAACACCACCGCAGCTTCTCAGGTACGTTAGTTTTTCTTTGATTGCATGGATCTTTTCTTATCTGTGTGATCAAGAAGTTATTGAAAACGTCAAAGCCCACTACCGAAAGTTATTGCTACGAGAGCGAATCGCGAAGAATGATGAAGGAAAGAACTTTTTGTCTTCTGCAGGCGCTACGCTTCCTTAAAAGCGCATGGGAATCAGTCAAGCCGGCGACGATGAGAAATTGTTTCAGGAAGGCTGGTTTCGTGATCGAAGAAGAAGAAGAGATAAGCCTTCCATTCAGTAAAAGCACCACCCTACTGCCCGGGTAAAGTGGACTCCACAAAATCATAGATGGAAAAGCAGTACTGCAAGGAACTAGCGCCAATCCGTTGTTTCAGAAAGACTGGTTTCGCCTTCGGCGCTCAAGGGCGTCTATCAACTTCAGAGGCCGCAAAAGATTTTTTATGAACCGAGATATGGCTCGGGACCAAGTATTATGATAAAGTAAGAATATTGAATGTACTTTTAGGCTACATTTGGAAGCACCCGTAGTGGAAAAATTTTTTGCTAGGGCCTCAACTTTGATATTTTGCACCATCCCGGGACTCCGATTTTTACAGAAAATCTAATTTTTTACCAACTTTTTCTATTACATGACCCCACATACCCTATAAGTAAGTTGTAGTCCGTGTTTCTAGCTTTCAAATGACACCAAGATCATCAAAAATGGATTCAATCATCAAAAGATATGCTCAAAATAAAAAGTGTAAAAAACCTGCGGAAGGCCCAAATTGCCCAGGGGTCAAAATCGACATTTTTTAAGGACCGATACCACTTCAAATACTCCATGTGCCCAATTTTCAAATTCCGTTCCCAGTTGTCCTATGTCCGCGGGACCCCCCACTAGCTTCGAACTATCGAGACATCCCTTCTTAAAATGACACCAAGATCTTGATGTATAGGTGTTCCCAACAAAAGTTATGGTGAAAAGTATTCGACAATAGGGGGTGCGGTTACCGTATTCTCTCTAATAGAAGCACCTCTCTAATTGAAGCACCCCCCATAAATTTTGTCTTAACAAGAAAATCTGTATAAAGAGGATATATTTTTTTCGTTTATGATCTACTTTTTGCTCATTTTGTTAGTTTCAAGTTTGTTTGCACTTTTTTTGAAATTTAAATTGAAAAAAGAAGCACCTTTTCTATTTGAAGCACCTCCTGCCGAAGGGATTGAAATATAGAAGCACCGGTGCTTCTATTAGAGAGAATACGGTATTCCCAATTTTAACTATTTTTAATTGAATATAAATTAATTATGATGGCTTGCATGTCCGTAATAGGCAGGAGCAAGAGAAACCTTAAAACATGATTAAAAACTATTTTCAAATTTGTTTATTTGTACTTTGTAATTAATTAGTTGTAAAATTGCACGTACTTTGTTAATCAGATTGTGGGCTAGTGAGAAGAAAAAGAAGTTGTTGATGTTTAATTCACATGACATTGTTCTATGTGAGTCAGTGCCACATCCAGGATTTTTTCATTGGGGGGGGGGGGGTACAAGATCCCGATTTTTTATTTCGGTTAAAAACATAAGGGGGACCCTCAGTGGCGTAGCCAGATCCCCAACTACGGGGGGCACTTTTCCAAAAAAGGGGTCAAAATTAGGGGGGGGGGTAAACATCCAATTTTTTCCAAGAACGGGGAGGGCACCCTCCCCCACAGCTACGCCACTGGAAACCCTATGGATTTTTTAAACTTTTTTAGTCCTTGAGAAGAGGGTACAGTACCTCCTGTACCCCCCTTGCCTACGACATTGATGAAAGTCATAGTAGGTATTGTGGAATTTTAATTTTCGATAATGGATCTCTTGTTTTGTTCATTCATTTCAGATTTCAAGTACGAAAATGCTACACATACCTCTTGTTTGTAGGCACTACAGTCGTGGGAACATAATCTGTAATTTTACGAAGTAATATCCCAATATATTGTCTACGTACTTTGTTCCTAAATCTGGGTGGGGATTTTAAGATAAATATGGATTTTGAGCTTAAGTTATACAATATTGGGATGATCATTGACGCTGATAGAATTAGCAAGGCTCTAGGCTGGGTCTAGCATTTGGTAAACCCATAGATCACAAAGGGTTGTGTTGTTTCTAGGTTTAATTAAGGGGGATAAGTGAGTTACAGCACACTTGACCTCTACCCAATCACTTAGGGTCGTCACAAGCTATCGTACGATCGTAAAATTAACGTAAGGGTACGACGCAATCGCCACAAGCTTTCGTACGATCGTACGACGCAGTACGATGGCATCGTACGATAGCTTGTGGCCATTTCGTCCGTCGTACGAGTTTACACTCGTACGATGACTTCGTACGATAACTTGTGCCGTTGCTTGTGGGGACACGATAGCTTGTGGCGACCCTTAAAACGGTTTTTCTCGGGTCTCTTATAGTCTTTTCACCTAATTTTTCTACCCACTAAGATCTGTAATATCATCTTGCTAGCTTCTGAGGTAGCGGCTAACTACCTATGACGAGTTTCCTGTGCTAATGATACTAGTGAAATTCGCCAAGGTTACGTCTTTAATACACACACTTCTTCCCTGAATCAAGGAAGCGTTTTCAAGGTATGGCAATTTGCGCAATCGATTCTCCGTCTAGAAAAACCTATAGACCGTATTCGATTTTTCGAATTTTGTTTTCGTTTTAATACACACACGCATCTTCCCTGAATCAGGGAAGCGTTTTCAAGCTTCGGCATGCGCGCGATCGCTGCTCAAAATTTTATATTTTTTTATCTATAAAACTTCTCTGGTTTCGACAGCTAAGTACCTATGACGAATTTCCTGTGCTAATACCTGTGAGATTCGCCAAGGTTACGTCTGTGGAGACTGACTAAAAAACTTATTTGATTCTAAATGTGATTTATCTTTAACTTTTCGTTTTATTATTATTTCAAGCCTATAAGGAAGCATGTAAATTAGAAAAACCTGTAGACAGTCGGGTTTCCGGCGAAAATTCGAATTTTTTTCATTTTCGCTTTAATACACACGCATCTTCCCTGGTGAATTTTCAAGGTTCAGCAGGCGCGCAATCGATTTTTTACATAGAAAAAACCCCTAGGAGTCAATTTTCTAATCACCTATCCTGTTTTTTGGGTGGTCGAAACTTTTTTGGCACGTTTTTGATCAAACGTGTGTTGTAAGCTAACAACTATGCTGAAGACCACATTCGAAAATTCGTTGAACCTGAAAAAATAGAAGCGCCTCGATGTCTATTATATAGTCGTTCGTGTTCGAGTGGTTAGGACGTTGGGTTTTTAATCAAATGGTCACAGGTTTGACTCGTGTCTGGATCCGAAATGCTTTGCACATTTCAATTAATGCTCGTCTGGGCGCGTCTCGAAATCATCGAGACAAATTAGTAAAAGTTCTTAAATATATCATCATCTTATTAAAAATTTAAAGACAGCTTTTTTTGCTAGAAAAGTGCAACAGCATGTTAATTAAAAAATTTCCATTGCTTTGTACGTAATAACTATATTTAGTCAAGCGTTTCCCTATCAAGCTGGTAAAAGAAAGAAAAGGTTGAAAATCGCACGTAGATTATGAATAAAAATATGCATCTACGTGCGTTGAATTATTTTAATTAGCCCCTGTGCTGCTGAATTTATTTTAATTTCGTTTACTACTTTTTATGGCATTGAAAATTCAAGCTCACATGAAATCCAAGCGAATCGTGTAGTGATATATGCCAATTCCTGCGGAAGTGTAGATGACTTTTGGATTTCGAAGACTAATTGCCTATTAGGGATCGAATTTTAGGTGTCCATGAATATTCTGTTTGTCTCGAGATAGTGTGCTTGCAACAAATGTTTGATTCTTGTTGCATAAACATTTCTCGGAAAATTAGAATCTTTTCTATTTAAATGCCATTTGTGTGTCCGTATATGTCAACGATCCGCGTAAGCTAAAATTCGATCGCGTAACGGCTTACACGAATCGATAGGGAGAGGATAAAAAAATGGGGGTCGGGAAAGAAAATTTTTGATTTTAACCATCGGAAAATTTTTTTAGGGAGTCCCCAAAATGACGTCTTTTGGCTAAAAGTGTGTTTGTCAGTAATGCTTTATGAGCTAAAGGAGAGTTGATTTTTGTTGAAGTGATTGAAACGTTTTTGTGACCAAGAAAATTTTTGCATTTTTTTTCTCCGCTGGGGATTGAACCCTCGGCCTGCAAAATGAGAGAGCGATTGCATATCCACTGAGCCAAGAAAGCAAAAAATAGCTAAAGCGTTACGAACAAACACATACACACATTTGATGAAAATCTGAGCACCGGCAGGCACTCGGTTTCTAGTTATTTGTAATTAATTTATGAAATTCTAAACGAGACGCTGTTTGTTTTATTTCTAGTTGGATTTTGGACTTAGAAAGTTTCTTAGAAGTAATTTCGTTGGGGTCTTGTGTTAACGCAAACTAAACACGAAGAACTTGGGTTATAAAAAACTTTTATTGGGCTTAGGATTAAGCTTAGGCTTGGGCTTAGGCTTAAGCTTAGGCTTGGGCTTAGGCTTAAGCTTAGGCTTAAGCTTAGGCTTAGGCTTAAGCTTAGGCTTGGGCTTGGGCTTAGGCTTGGGCTTGGGCTTAGGCTTGGGCTTAAGCTTACTCGATGACTATTGGTCAGTGCCGTAGCTAACTTAGTGCGGACTGGGAGGTCCGCCCCCCACCCCCAAAATTGATCGCGCACCTAGCTTGTTGGGATTGTTGCTATAGAAAAGAGTTTTCTTTTTTCATTTTTTTATGCCAACAAGGAAATGAAGCATCTGAACGGCTCAATGAAACTAATGAAAGCTTTATGCCCACAATATTAAGAGAAGGAGATTCCGTTTATGATTAAATTTTTTGCACTTCTTTATGACAAATATGTCTAAAAGTACAGGGTGATTGAAAAAGTTCATTCCCAACTTTTATTGGGTCGTTAAAAAACCCCCTAGACCGCCGGTTGTTCGGCGAAAATCCGAATTTTTTATTTTCGCTTCAATACACCCACCTTGTTCCTGAATCAGGGTCAAGGAAAAAACTTTGATTTTTTGAAAATCAAAGTTGAAATATTCGTTAAAAGTTGAAAATTCGCCAAAAATTCGTCAAAAATCGAAAAATTCTTTAATAATTAAAAAATTTCGTTCCAATAAAACATGGGATAGAACTTTTTAATTACCCTGTTTGCCGGTGATCTCTGTCTTTTCTTTTCTCTATTTGCATTTTTGAATGATATTCTCATGTTATTTATTAAATTGTTTTTATAACGTATCCTTTTTCTGGGAATCTGAAAAAGGTATTTTTACAGCTTCTCAGTGCATTTTATGTAGGTGTTTGTACGTAATATTTCAGGATTAAAGATAAAAGGTTGTCATTTTAGGATCATTAGTTGTTTTGAAAGCGTTGTAGCGGAAATTGACGTTCAAGAATGAAAGATGTAAGCTTAATCAAAAACAATTTTTAAGCGGCACTTAAAAACAATCCTAATGATTTCCGGTACTTGAATGCCCCACTTTTAAGACTGTCATTTTGGCTACACTTTGGCCACATAAAAGCAGTTTGTTATTCGGATGAAAAGTACATAGATGTTTGAAAATCGCGTACTGTAATTTTTTTATTTTAACAACTGTAAGATAAGATGCCCGAATGGAATACCCGAAAATGAATCAAACAATATTGTTCCCTGAATCAGGGTCATGCATGCATTTGCAAGACTCGGAAATGCGCGCAATCGATTTAACGCCTAGAAAAACCATAGTGTAGGGTCCGGAAATTTCGTCAAAAATCAGACTTCTATACCCAAATATCATTTGATATTCATCTTTGAAAATCCTAATTTTTTTTGAAAATTTTGATATTGACACGAAAACATGACTTATTGTAAAAAAGACTAGTTGGATCGTATTCAGCATACACTCTTGTCTAACACTGAAGAAATTTTGGAGCTACTACACAATAGGGGGAGGGGCACCCACGTGAAAATTGTTCGAAAATTTTTTCTGGAAATGTCTCCTCTAAGTGTAAAAACGGCGGTATCTCACTTCACTGGACACTTTGCTCCCCATAAACACTTCACCCACCATAGACACTTCACCTACTGGACAGTTCATCCACCATAGACACTTCACACACCATGGACACTTCACCCACCATAAACACTTCATGGTGGGTGAAGTGTCCGATGGATGAAATGTTTATGGTGGATGAACTGTGCAGTGGGTGAAGTGTTTATGGTGGGTGAAGTGTCCATGGTGGATAATATGACCATGGTGGATGAAGTTTCTAGTGGGTGAAGTGTCCTTGGTGGGTGAACTGTACAGTGGGTGAAGTGAGATACCGCCGTAAAAACATGCGGGGAATTCGAATTTGGCATTTTAGAAGCGAAAAATTGCTCCCTGATTCAGGGAAAGGCTGTGTATTGAAGCGAAAAGTCGCAAAAGTGCGATTTTTGCTTCAATACGCAGGCCTTCGCTGAATCAAGGAAGCGTCTTTTCGATTCGAAAATGTCAAATTCGGATCCATGTTTGACGAATTTTTCGATTTTTAACGAATTTTTAAAGTTTTGACAAATATTTCAATTTTTTCGAATTTTTCGATTTTTAACGAATTTTTCGATTTTCGATGAATTTTTCAATACAGGCCTTCCCTGAATCAGGGAAGCGTGTTTCGTTTCGAAAATGTCAAATTCGGATTCATGTTTTTACCCCTAGAGGGATCATTTCCAGAAAAAATTTTTGAAAATTTTTTCACGTGGGTGCCTCCCCTCCCCCCTATTGTGTATTAGCTCTGAAATTTTTCGTCGAAAACGGATTTCTGGATCGAGATTTAGTTTGAATAAAGCGCGGGGAAGATACTTTCGGAACAAGCAAATACAATTTTTTATATTCCCATTATGCGGCATCGTCGAAAAAGTCAAATGATTTTCTTCTTTATAAATGAAAACAAAAAACTTTTGAAAAAGTCTCGGATTCCTAGAAGTTAATACGTTCTGAATCATGAATGCTGAAGTGCATGCTCATTTGTTTGATCGCTTATTTGTTCGGTTATTTGGTCTAGAAGAATCTAATTAATATTCATAAAATTTTTTTGTGTGGTTATTTATAGAAAAAAGCCGACAAATGTAATTAAGCGTGAACAGCTTATTTAAATGTACCATTCGTTATAGAAGGCTGCACAATCGGTTTCATTTTTGTTCCATATGATGTTTTAGTTATTGCCAAACTCACGTGAAAATTTTTTCAGAGCCACCCACGTTGACGTTTTCGAAGCGAAAAACGCTTCCCTGATTCAGGGAACGCGTATTGTTTGTTGAAGCGAAAAGTCGCAACATTGCATTTTTTGCTTAAAAACGACCCCTTTTGGGGCAAAAAATGTACGAAAAGAAAAAGCGTTGTTTTTAGGCCAAAATATTTTATTTTCTCGAATTTTCGCGTCGATATACAGCTTTTCTTGAATCCGAGGAATTTGATCAATGTCCAATTCGGATTTTCCGCACATTTTAGGAAAAAATTGCATTTTGCGACTTTTCGTTTCAATACACAGGTCTTCCTTGAATCAGGGAAGTGTTTTTTCGCTTCGAAAATATCAAATTCGGATGCCCCGCGTGTATTGAAACGATCTGCACAGCGTCAAGTTTTCGTTTTAATACACAGAATTTCAAATTTACAATCTTTTTTTACCATTTTCTTCATGAAAATGAAGTTTTCAGATGTTGTGTTTTTGGGAAAAGTTGTTCAGAAAAATGCCCTCTACAAGTATGTAAAGCCTTTTTGGGGGTAAATTTTGGTCCTCGAAATTGATTCATAAAACTTGGCATGAAAAATTGTGTTTTTGGAGCGAAAAATGACCATTTTCGCTTCAAAAACCCAATTTGTCCCTGAATCAGGGTCAAGGAAGCATTTTTAAGCTTCGAGGATGCGCGTAATCGATTTTTCGCATAAAATTAGCCCTAGAAAAGTAATTTTTGCAAAAATTCAAAAAAAATTGTTTCAGAAGTGCTTACCTCCCCCCTTTAAAGGGTGGCCCGATTAATGAGCGCTCACTGTATATGGTTTTTTCCGAGCGGATTGGTCCTATAAGAAAAAAAAAGTTTTTTAATTTCATAAATTCAGTAGACGGCTTTTGATTCATTCCTCAAGCGATTATCTCTTAGAGATTTTACATTAAATCTCTATAGCTTATTGGGAGTATGTAAAGTTGTGTTAGCCAGGTGCTATGGCGGTAATTGTGGATAACCTTTTAGCACTAAGCTATCTTATATATATACGCCCGGCTTACTAGCTCCAGTCCTTGTGAGACACCTTTTGAATTTTAATGCGACACACACATGATTGCTTGTTAATAGTTAGTTGTTATGGATTAAAGGACCAGTCCGATCGGAAAAAAAGTTGCCATTTTGTGTTGATATTCGGAAAGTTCATGAAAAATGGAGCATTTTTTGTTTTTACGGCATGTTCTGAATCGTTGTAGTTTTCGAGATAGTTGCGTGTGAAATTTCGAATATGTGCTTTGACATGTTTTCGTTGTAATACACAAACTTGTTTGAATGTTTTGCAAAAAAATCGATTTTTGCATCGAACTTTTCGATTTTTGACGAATTTTTTTGTAATTCTTAATGAATTTTTCAATTTTTATCGAATTTTTCGATTTTTGACAAATTTTTCAATTTTTGTCGAAATTTTCAATTTTTGACGAATTTTTTCTAAATTCTGAATCGTTGTCGTTTTTGAGATAATTGCGTATGAAGTTGGTGATTTTTAAAAATTTGTGTATTACAACGAAAACATGTACCTGATAGTTGTTTCCCTGAATTAATAAAATCCGTATATTGAGAAGAAAATAATTCAAAATCCTTGAACATTTAGAAAAAAATAAATACAGTATTTTTTATAACTCGTCGAGAGGAATAAAATGGTACCAAAATTATCGAATTTGAAAATTATTTTGGGTTATTGAAACGAAAACATTTGAAACTTTTCGTTTCAATAACCCAAAACAATATATAATTTTGGTTCCATTTGATTCGTCTCGACAGTTGTACACAAAATTTTAAAAATCGCCAACTTCATACGCAGCTATCTCGAAGACGACAACGTTTCAGAATTTAGCGTAAAAACAAAACATGGTCCATTTTTTTTATCAACTTTCCGAATATCAGCAAAAAGGACAACCTGTTTTCGCTCGGAGTTGTCCTTTAAACCTTTTATGATATAAAAAGATCTTACACTAAAAAAGCTTCTGTTTTTTAAGATTTCTGCATTGATAGCAATATTTTGTTTAGAATAATCGGTCGATGATTAGCTTTTTTTTCAACAAAATTGCCGTGTTTCGAATATTTGCTATAGATGTGAGAAAATTTTGCTGATTTTTAATGTTTATGTTCTTGAGAAAGATATTCATTTGAAAAGAAAAATGTAAATAGATGGAAAAAACTAGAAAATTTTTCAGACAATTTTCTATTTTAAATGTTAGCTATTAGGTCATGAAAATGTAGGTTGTTGTAAACATTGAAGCTACTACGCAATAGGAAGCGGGGGGACACCCACGTGAAAAAACGAAATAGCGCTTTCCTGATTCAGGGAAGAAGTATTGTATATTGAAGCGAAAAGTCTCAAAAATGCGATTCTTGCTTAAAAACGAGTTTTTTGTCAACGTGGCGAAAGTTGTCGTGGCAAAAGTTGTCGTGGCGAAAGTTATAGTGCCCATTTTTTCATAAACTTTGTGACAACTTTTTTGACATGCTTGAGCGCAGCCTGAAAAAGTTATTTTAGATTGACAACTTTTTTCTGTTTTTTTTTCTGTTAGCTAACAGAAACCTCTAGCACAATCGAAGCCATTCATCCGCAAAAGCGGAAATTCCCTCGGAATTGTTTTAATTAGTAATTCGACTAATCTAAGTTGCAGCTATATCTTAATTCTTCTTATTAATTAATCTTATGCGCTTATATGAAATTGAATAATTCAAAAAAAGTTGGAAAACTCCCACTTACAATACATTTATGGAATTCATATATATATAAGGAATTTTTCTCTTGCAATTTGCGTGTGATCTTTAATTTTTTCAGTTTTTATATAAAAGAATGGATTACTAATGACGCCGAGGGAAGGAGATCCTGGCACAATAATTCAGTAGTTCTCCATAACAACAAAATAACAAGGATACCTCACTGATTTGAAGTCTATAATTTTCTGTTTATATTAGATTTGACGTTTGAATTTCTTTTTTTTTTTACCAAGTTTTCACGTTTAATTATACTGTTATCCCCTAGGAGAACTGATCTTTGTAAAATGATTGTTATTTTGTTGTTTTCAAGCACCAGTCAACTTGGAAAAAAGCGTAAAAAATTTTATATTCAGAAAATTAATGAGCAATCAAGCATTTTTGTTTTGACGGCACGTGCTGAAACGTTGTGGTTTTCGAGATAAAAAAAAATTGTTTATATTTTCGTTGTAATACACAAACTGTGTTGAATTTTTGTCGAAAAATCGATTTTTTAAACTATCATCAAATGAACAATGTAGCATTTTTATAGCTAAATGAAACGAACAAAATGATACCAAAATTCTTAGGTCTGTTTCATGAACTTTTCGAATATATAATTTTTACGTTTTTTTCCGAGTCGACTGGTCCTTTAAATGAAATCGTTGTAATATCGCGTATGAAAATGTTGTTTAAAAAATGTTAAAAAATTTGTTTTTTCTAGTAATGGACGATGTTGGAGGCACTGCGTTAATCATATTTTATGTATCTGTTTTCATCATCGGCCTAGTCGGAAATACATGGGTGATTTGCTCAGTAATCAGAATTTTGTACAAAACATGGTAATTTTTTTAAACATTTTCTAAGCATGAAAAAATTATCTTGTCACTGATTCAGGAAATGAAGTTGGTGTATTGACACAGAAATCGTAAATTTTCGCGTCAATACACCAACTCCATTCCCTGAATCAGGATCAAGGAAGCGTTTTCATGCTTCGCAATTGAAAAAATCATGCAAATTTTAAATTTATCTACCCTAACAACAACAAATTTAGGTCACCGATAAACAGTGTCTTCCAACACATGAGCATATATGTACTTTCACTTAGCATAGCCGACATTTCTGTCCTGCTTATGATGCCACTTACTACGGGTAGGCTTCTTCTTACATCCCAACTTTACTTCTTAAACCACCAGTCCACTCGGAAAAAAACATGAAAAAGTTACTTCTTCGGAAAGTTCATGAAAAATGGAGCATTGTTTGTTTTTACGGCATGCTCTGAATCGTTGAAGTTTTCGAGAGAATTGCGTTTGAAGTTGGTGGTTTTTGAAATTTTGTATTACAACGAAAACATGAAAATTCATCCCTTTCCGAATATATAACTTTTTCATAGCATTTTTCGGTCTTTTAATTCGAGTCTTTAGGTTATTTTCTGTCCGAAAGTTGGAGGTTCGGCTTCTGGGCGTGCAAACTCTATTGGAGTGTGGAAAATATTAACAAACTTTTAAGTGTTGCCATACTGACTTGTATGAGCTTCGAGCGTTTCCTCGCCGTGTGCCGGCCATTTTCCAGTGTCCAATTTTGTTGCAAGTAAGCTGGAGCGAAAATTTTTAGGTGCTACTAAAACAATGAGGGGGTGTCACCTGATAAAATAGGGGTGCCACGTGAAAAAATTTCAAAATTTTTTTTAGATGATCCCTCTAGGGATAAAAAACATGCGAGGAATCCGAATTTGGCATTTTCGAAGCGAAAAAACGCTTCCCTGATTCAGGGAAGGCCTGTGTATTGAAGCAAAAAGTGACAAAAATTGCATTTTTGCGACTTTTCGCTTCAATATACAGACCTTTCAAGCATTTTTTTCGCTTCGAAAGTGTCAACTCCGGATTTTCCGCATGTTTTTACTCCTAGAAGGGTTATTTACAGAAAAAATTTTTGCGTGGCCCCCTCTCCCTATTGTGTATTAGCTCCCATTTTTATCATGTGATTCATGGTGGGCTTACTTGGAACCTTTTTTTGCTTATCCTACAGATTCACTGTAAAGCTTGTTCAAGCTTCTTAAAGCCACAAATCGCGTCTAAGTTGGGATAATCATACAGAAAATTAAGCGGCTCTTCATTTTTGTGGAAATTGTTTTCCTGTTGGTGGGGACTATAAAACTGATTAAAGTCCGCACGTTTTGAGGATTGTCGTCTTATGTCTTATGGTGGCTTATATTCTAAGTTGGACTTTAGCACTTTTGGGCTTCCGGCTTTGGGCAATAATGAGAAAAACAAAAAAAAAGTTCTTAAAATAACAAATAAAACAAAGGACGAAAAACTAAAGAAAAATGGGGATAAGATCTCATAAAAAAATTAATTAAAAATTCCCTCCACGCAATCTTTACAGATTCATCAAATAAAATTCAAAGACCAATACTCGGAAAAAAATTGCGCCATAATTTGTACATCGAAAAGTTCAAGAAAAATGAAGCACTTTTCGTTTTTACAGTAAATTCTGAATCTCTAACGGCTTTGAGATATTTGCATATGAAGTTTCGGCTGTGTAATACAACGACAACTTGTGTTGCTGTGTAATACAACGAAAACCTGTGTGGTTGTGTAATACAACGCAAACCTGTGTGACTGTGTAATACAACGAAAACCTCTGTTACTGTGTAATATAACGCAAACCTGTGTGATTATGTATTACAACGAAAACCACTGTTGCTGTGTAATACAACGCAAACCTGTGTGGCTGTGTGATACGTGTGGCTGTGTAATAAGTTCACGAAAAATGGCGCATTTTTCGTTTTTACAGTAAATTCTGAATCACTAACGGCATCGAGATATTTGCATGTGAAATTTCGGCTGTGTAATACAACGAAAATCAATATGGCTGTGTAATACAACGAAAAAATTTGCGTCATATTAAGAATTGTTTGATTCAGGGCAAAAAGACCCAGGTACATGTTTTCGTTGTAATACACAAACTTTCAAAAATCGCCAATTTCACGTGCAATTTTCTCGAAAACTAAACCGATTTAGAGCGTGCCGTAAAAACAAAAAATGCTCCATTTTTCATGAACTTTCCGAATATCAACAAAAAAGGGCAACTTTTTTCGGAGTGCACTGGCCCTTTAACCCTCCGACGACTGAGCATAAATTCTAATGCTTAAAAAATTCATAACTTTTTTATTTTGTTGAATTTTTTCA
>JAQGBS010001423.1:0-15782 GCA_034698545.1 Acrobeloides obliquus | reverse complement strand
ATAGCTATATTATTTCCAGATGGTTTATGCACATACGATTTGATGACATTTCTATCGGCATAGATAACACGAATGAATTTGAAGTCATCCATATTAAATTCAAATTCTTGCAAAGAATCTGGAAATACTAACATGTTCTTGTTTCGTTGATTATATTCTGGGTTTTTGGCTTTCTTGCTAGGAGAAAAATAGTCGGATGTCGATGGAGTTCTTTTCAGTTTTGAGCGACGGTTTGTTACTTCCAACTCTTTGTAGTTGGGTATTTTCCCTTTTTCGATTATGAAATCAAAGGGGAATTCACTTATTTTTTGGGTTGACATCTTCAATTGTATCACTTAATTTCTAAAAAATATTACTATTTCAAATTTAAAAAAATTAAAATGATACACATGACAAGAAAAAATTAATAATAAACGTTCAGGTTCGGGTTCCGTAATGGCTGGACATTTTTTGCATTAAAGGAGGCTTAAGATAAGCCTAAGCCCAAGCCTAGGCCTAGGCCTAAGCTTAAGCCCAAGCCTAAGTCCAAGTCTAAGCCTAAGCTTAAAGGGAGCGTAACATTTATGGCGTATTCTCGAAAAATCGAAAAAAAATTCCGATTTTATTCTAAAAACCGACTTTTTAGGGTAATTTCTAGGCGAAAAATCGATTGCGCGCATTTTCGAAGCGTGAAAAAAAAATTAAGGTTGGCTCTGAAAATCAAGGTAGAACTGCGTTTCGACGCGAAAATTTTTTTCCGATTTCTTCAACCCCGTATGAGGATTTTGCCTAGGGTTCCTTGTGTTGTTGTAAACGTGTTGAAAGATTTTAGAATACAAAAAAATATAAAGGTTTTGATAGCTAAGAGATGCATATAAATGATTATTTCAATATAATTCGCCGGTTTAATTTCTCTGTGAATCATGCTACGAAACAGCGCATAAAACTACAAAATTTTCACAATTTGATTTTCTAGCTTTCATATGACTCATAAACTCACTGAGTCATATGAAAACTAGAAAATCGCTGTCTGCTAATAAACATCAGAAGAGAAAATGATAAGAAACCTTAGGCTGACTCAAACTACCAGTGTTAATGAATTTTCTACTTTTTGGCTAAATCATTAATGTACGTGTAGGTGCTTGGTTTGTTGTTTTCAGTCCGTTCTTAGCCATAAGATACTTTGCCATTAAATTGCCGAACGATTTTTCTTATCGAATATAGCGCTCGTTCGAGAACTGGGTAGCAACGCTTCTCTGTGGACAAAATTATGGCTCATTTTTTATCTATGAAGCGTCTAAGTGTGACGACAGCACAAGTCTTTAAGATGTGCGTCGACTGCTAAAAGCAAAAACACTGCAAGAAGTAGTTGGTAAAGGGCGGTAGAAAAATGGTTGATAAATGGAGGTGAAGTATGAACACTCCGGATGAAAGAAGAAAGGGTCGTTAAATGGAGACGTGGAAGAACTGAGAGATAGATACAAATTTCTTATCGAATATAGCGCTCGTTCGAGAACTGGGTAGCAACGCTCCTCTGTTGACAAAATTATGGCTCATTTTTTATCTATGAAGCTTCTAAGTGTGACGACAGCACAAGTCTTTAAGATGTGCGTCGACTGCTAAAAGCAAAACACTGCAAGAAGTAGTTGATAAAGGGCGGTAGAAAAATGGTTGATAAATTGAGGTGAAGTATGAACACTCCGGATGAAAGAAGAAAGGGTCGTTAAATGGAGACGTGGAAGAACTGAGAGATAGATACAAAGTTCTGGATGCTCCATAGAGAGAAGCTCTGTTGATAAGGCTTCATTTCTAATTTGAAGGTCAGAAGCGCTGTAATCAAATCGTTTGTTTGTGCATTTTTGTCTGGTTTGTCATGGTTATTTAATAAATAAAAAATTTCTATTGATTAGATTTTCATATATTAAGTTTTAGATTTTTATCCTACTACTATAAACGTTTAATGTGTGTGTGAGAGATTTAAACCCGGAGCGCTAAAACTAAAGTTGTAGGGGGACGACAATCTAAGACTTTTGACACCACTTTTATGTATTGGGTCGTTCGGAAAATAACCGGCTTGTGCAGATTCCATCGAAACTTTATAAAAATGACCCTACTGGGGGTTTTTCTATGCGAGGAGTTGATTGCGCCCATGAAAATGCTTTCCCGATCCTGATTCAGGGGAGCAGTTGGTGTATTGAAACGAAAACAACATAAAGAATATCGAATAAACAAAAGAACAAACAGAAAATCAATAATCGAAATAATGATCTTCATATTCGATACAGCTTTCCCATCGACGCAAAATATCTCCATGCTTTAATATCTCCATCCAAAAAATATTAGAAATCATATAAACTTTTTATTCCTTCTATTTTTAGATAGTTAGTTTGAGGAGTAGGATTTTCTAGTCTTGAAAGATGAACTGATATGCCAAACCTGGTTCTGCTACCATCGCTATATACAATTCTTTGCTATTAGTTGCGTCATTCTCTTGGTCAATATAGTATCGTACTCTACGCTTCATAAATGCCTTCATATTATCTGCACGAGACTTGCCAGCTTGCGGTTCACTAAAAGAATAGCGATTAACTTGCACTCCTGATTGAGCTGATAAATTTACAACACTTCCAATTGGTGAAGCAGCATGCTAGCAACCTATACTATTAAATTTGAATTTTAAATCTATCTACCTGCATTATCACTTCTTAGCATAACCCTTGTAACGCCAACTTGCTTTAAATTTTTTTAAATAACTTCTTCAGTCTTTTTTTCTAACTTCTTCTTCAGTCTTTTTGTTCAGTTCAGAGAAGCATTTTCATGGTTCGGCAATGCACACAATCGACTTCTCGCAAGAAAAACTCCTAGAAGGATGTTTTTTTGCTTGAAAATTCGCTTTTTTAAAGTTTTCGTTTCAATACACCGACCGCTTTCTTGAATCAGGATCAAGGAAGCATTTTCATGATTCGGCAATGCGCACAATCGACTTCTCGCATAGAAAAACCTCCCAGTAGGGTCATTTTTATAAAGTTTCGATGGAATCTACAAAAGCCGGTTATCAGTCTATTTTGAAATTTTTTCATTTTTTAATAAATTTGTTCAATTTTCGAAATTTTATGATCAATTATTCTATTTACAAGGTGTGACAGAAAAAAATTGGATTTTTTGACCCATTTTTTTATTTTGTAACAAATTTTTAACACTATATTTTATGAATTTTTTAAATTTTAACTCATTTTTAAATTTTTTTATTTTAATCTATTTTTAAAGAAGTTTTTAAAATTCTAAACCATTTTTTACAAAAAAATTAAATTTTTTTGCCGGGGCAGAATCTTTTAAGCAAAGCTGGAAATCGAACCTGAGAGAAATTTATAACCTGAGAGAAAGAGCCGAGTGGTCTTAGCACTCGATCACATGGGCTTCACATTATCATTAAAATTGCTCCATAAGAATTACATTAAACATGATTAGGGCAAAAAAATTCCTTGAAGAGTACCCCCATGATTTTGATGTCATTTTTCTTCTCTCATCGAGCCTTTTCGATTGGTATAGGCCGTGACAGAATTGGACTTAAGGTGTCGGAGATAGCACAGACAAACAGACACACATAGCGCGTTTAGGATTTTAAAAATTTTTAAAAATTAAAAATAATATTAAGGGAAGATCAATATTTTTTTCTGATTTTTTGGGAAAATTTATTTTTAAAAATTCACGAGGGCAAGGTGATTTTGTGCTAACAATTCGACTTCATTTTGATTGTACGATTTTAAATCGATTTAAAAAACTGTCTCTAGGCCAGGAAAACACTTTCTTATCGTTTTTGTCATAGGTTATGAAAGTTCGATTTTCGACCCCCGATGGCCGGATGGGCTGGCGGGTCCATCGGTGGTCTAAAATCGAACTTTCATAACCTATGCCAAAAACGATCGGAAAGTGTTTTCCTGGCCTGGAAACAGTTTTTTAAATCGATTTAAAATCGTGCCGATCAAAATGAAGTCGAATTTAGACCCCCGAAAATTCAATTTTTCTTAGAGGGAGCGTAACATTTATAGCCTATTCTCGAAAAATCGAAAAAATTTTTTTCGATTTTCTTCTAAAAACCGACTTTTTAGGGTAATTCTAGGCGAAAAATTGATTGCGCGCATTTTCGAAGCGTGAAAAATAATGTTTGACCCTGAAAACCCTGAAAATCAGGGTAGAACTGCGTTTCAACGCGAAAATTTTTTCTGAACCGATGGGGGTGTAATATTTATGGCGTATTCTCGAAAAAAACGCGAAAAAAATTTCTAAAAAGGACCTTTCTAGGCCTAATTTTATGCGGGGAATCGATTGCACGCATTATCAAAGTGTGAAAACGCTTTCTTGCCCCTTATTTAGGGAAAAAAGTTCGTTTTTGAACCAAAAACTGCCATTTTCGATGTCTAGAATTCGTTTTCATGTGTCGAAAATGTGCGCATAACGTTACATATGAAATGGTGCTTTCCAGGAAAAAACTCGACATTTCAGATTTTTGCCCTGATTTTCAGGATCAAACTTAATTTTTCATGCTTCGAAAATGTGCGCAATCGATTTTTCGTCTAGAAATTATCCTAAAAAGTCGATTTTTAGAAGAAAATCGGAAAAAATTTTCGTGCTGAAACACAGTTCTACCCTGATTTCCAGGGTCAAACTTAATTTTTCATGCTTCGAAAATGCGCGCAATCAATTTTTCGCCTAGAATTACCCTAAAAAGTCGGTTTTTCGAAGAAAATCGAAAAAATTTTTTTCGATTTTTCGAGAATAGGCTATAAATGTTATTCTCCCTTTAAGAAAAATGGAATCATTTTTTTAAAGCATTTGTAGCCAAAAAGACAAAGGTCTCAGACCAAAGTTAATATATCATAATTTGCGTCTTTTGAACACCTATGAACAGTAATTCATAGCCACCATAATTGTACTTTTTTAAACGTGTCCCAAATTGCGTCAGTGTAATTTGTGAAAATAAAAAAAAATTTCCAATATTCATGCGGTTAAATTTATCTTCAATATTTTTATTATATTTTTTCATCAAAGTAAATAAATCCTTGTTTAACATTATTTTTTTTTCAAGATGGCTGAAAAGCATGCAGCAAATTCGTCGTCTCACACATTTACCAGGCTCGAAAATTTCCTTAGTGAAGTAGACATGAATCATCTAATTTTTCCTGGTATTAAAAAGAAATTCAAATTCGAGGAAAAGGACCTTATATATAAGGATAATATCGGTACAGTTCAATGCTATGCATTCACGCCATTGAGCAGAGACATCGCCATAAAAAAGGTCCCTATCCCTCTTAGCCGCTCTTGTACGCAACAAGGAGACGAAAAGTTTAGACTATTATGCGAAGAAATACGGAACTTTCGAGCCCTGTCCCCGTATCCACATATCGTGGATTTTTATGGGATTTGTAAGCACGAAGGTGTTGCTTGGATCTTTATGGAGCTCATGGATTTCTCGCTGAAAGAAGTCTACATGAGTGTTCACGAATCTTTTGCAGCTAACAATATTCTTTCAACAAGTGCTGCTTTTCCTGAAAATATTATGGGCGTGATAGCTATTAGGATTATCGATGCGTTGAGTTTTTGTCAATCGAAGGGCATTATGCACCGTGATATAAAACCAGACAATATACTGCTAAATGATGAGGGAAAAGTTAAATTGTGCGATTTCGGTGTGTCTAAGAAAATGCAAGGTAGGCGTTAAATATATTTCAATTGATTAAAAACGTGATTCAAGGCTTAGGCCTAGGCTTAGGCCTAGGCTTAGGCCTAGGCTTAGGCTTAGGCTTAGGCCTAGGCTTAGGCATAAGCCTAGGCCTAAGCTTAAGCTAAAAAATCATAAGCTCCCTCTCCAACGTGTTTTGGCCGAGCTGCCAAAAATTTCACAAGGGTTCCCCCTATGATTTTTATATTTTTTGGAAATTTTTTTGAAAAATATCAAATTTTTAGAAAATTTATTTTTTAACGTTTTTTTATATCAATTTTTTCTTTAAAAAAATTCAATTTTTCCCTTTAAAAATCTTTCTTGGGAAAGTGTCACTCTAGTCGATCCTTCTCCCTACCAGTGGTGTATTTGATTAATTTTTTGAGGGCCGGAGTCGAACTCAACACCATCTGTTCCAAAGACAAACGCGCAACCAATTGTGCCAACGACGCTCGTTTTTAGCGACTTTCAAAATTTTACTTACTGAAAAATGCCTTCTTTTCAAAATTTTACTAAAAAATGCCATGTTTTTTAAACGAAATTTGAAACCGAAAATTGACATTGACTTTTGAAATTTTGAAACCTGGATTTCGAATAGCTATACTGACGAACCTTTTTTCTGAAAATCTGAGCTTTGATTTAAAATCGCATAAATCTTTCATTTAGGCTTAACAATGACATTTGTTGGCACAATAGCATATATGCCGCCAGAACGATTGAAAATGCCAAGAAAGAGCCAACGAAACAAAGGAAACTCTTCATCTTCCCAGTACGTTCGGTATGAGTACCGTTCTGATGTATGGAGCGTTGGGATTACTTTAGCCGAACTTGCTTATGGTCGCCTCCCTTATATTTTAAACCGAAGGGAAAAAGATCGCTTGATTTATAATCTACCAAATCACATTTTAAACACCGAGCCCTTGGACTTAATAGATAGATGTTTTGGGACAAAGTATTCGAATGGTGTTAGAGACTTTGTTAAGTCCTGCTTGCTCAAGATAAATAAAAGGCCGACGTTTAATGCGCTGATGCTAAAGAATTTTTATATGGTGAATGTTCCCAATAACAATGATCAGTTTGTAATTGACTTTATTCAAACGTATTTTGTAAGAATATTGTATATTTGCTTGTAAACAAAATTTGGAGCTATTGTGGATCAAGGGGTCACCCCGGGGTCAAAAATCGAAATTTTTTTAAATGGCATATTTAGGGGTAATTTGATGCGAAAAATCGTTTGCGCGCATTCCCGAAGCGTGAAAACCTTTGTTTGACCCTTAAAAATTGAAAAATACATATTTTTAAATGTGAAAATATGGGTAAAAATACGTATTTTCCAATTTTTAAGGGTCAAACAAAGGTTTTCACGCTTCGCGAATGCGCGCAATCGATTTTTCGCATCAAATTACCCCTAAATATGTCATTTTAAAAAATTTTTAGAAAAAACTTTTTCGATTTTTGATCCTGGGATGACCCCTTGATCCGCAATAGCTCCCAAAATTTATTTTAGCATAGAAATACGAGCCCATTGGCTACTCCTTCCCAAGTGTCTCACACATCGACTTTGACAGAGAAGGATTCTAGTGCTAATACATCAAAAGAACACGGGGTTTTATGTGAAAAAACAGATGTTAAAAAGGTATGTAAATCATAAGATGATTATTCGCAATCTTGATCGTAACTGGGTAGAACCGGTGGGCATATGCACCCAAATATGGAAAATGAAAAAAAAGAGGCGGTATCCCACTTCATCCAATGGACAGTTTATCCAACTGGGATACTTTATCTAATGGACACTTTGTATAATGAGGACACTTCGCCCACTGGATACTCGCAATCTTTGATACAATGGACAATTCATCCAATGAGGACACCTCATCCAATGGACTCTTCGCCTTTTGGATGAAGTGTTCTCGTTGGATGAAGTGTCCTTATTAGATGAAGTGTCTTTGTTTAATGAAATGTCCATTGGATGAAGTATCCTTGTTGGATGAAGTGTCCATTGGACGAAGTGTCCATTGGATGAAGTGCCCTGATTGGATGAAGTGTTCTAGTTGGATAAACTGTCCATTGGATGAAGTGGGATATCGCCAAATAAGATTTTAGGTTACTCCATCAAATAGTCTTAAATTAAAATCAACTCCCATCCCTGCAACCAAAAACGGTATAATAACCAAAAACCGACAACCAAAAACAGTAACTCCATTGGCTGCAAATTTGGAACAACCTTCGTTGAGAACATCATCGAGAAAACGTAAACTAAATGCGCAAGATTTTGAGGTAAAACTGACTCTAAAAAATTTATTGAGATATAAAGAGCTGTAACACAATATTTACAACCCCATAATCGAAAAAAATCAATTTTTGAAGAGAGAAAAAAAATCAATTTTAGTGCAAAAATTTCGATTTTTGAGAAAAAAAATTCGATTTTGAGCAAAAACTCGATTTTGAGCAAAAATTTGATTTTTGAACAAAAATTTCGATTTTGAGCAAAATTCGATTCTCGAACAAAAACTCCATTATGGTAGTTTCAGTCCCTTCAGAGAATTCGTATAAATTTAGGGTAAACGTTCGAATAAAACCAAAATACTGCGTACCAAAACTTCTCGCAGTATTGTTACACAAACTACTGATGCTGTGTAAATGATGATCGTGTCAAAAGTAATGATGAAGAATAAAAATGCGATTTACTGTAAAAAATCGTCTATCGAACATGCTAATAATTTTAATTCACCATTTGTGGAATTCTCTCAACCAATTTGATGTTGTTATTTATTGTTGCACAGTGTCATCTACCTCACACTGGATCAAACTGTGAAAAAAGTTGAGACAGTGCCTTATATCCTTAAATATTAAACGTGCTAATTCTGTCTGTTTATGTGTCTGTGATATCTCCGTCACCTTAAGTCCAATTCCGTCACGGCCTATACCAATAGTAAGGGCTCGGTGAGAGAAGAAAAAAGACACCAAAATCATGAGAGTAAACTTTGCAGCAGCATCTCCAAAAAAAAATTTTTTGAATTTTTGCAAAAATGACTCTTCTAGGGGCAATTTTATGCGAAAAATCGATTGCGCGCATTCTTGAAGCTTGAAAATGCTTCTCTGACCCTGATTCAGGGAAATGAGTATTTTGTATTGAAGCAAAAATCGAAGAATTTTGGGCTTCCTGCCTCAAAATCATCTTCCTGGAGGTAATTTTATGCGGGGAGTCGATTCCGCGCATTCCCGAAGCTTGAAAATGCTTCCCTGACTCAGGAAAATAAGAGTGTTTATTGAAGCGAAAATATGAAAATTTTGAATTTTTCTTCTAAAATCATTGTTCTAGGGGTTATTTTATGAGAGAAATCGATTTTCAAGCTTCGGGAATGCGCGGAATCGATTCCCAGCATAAAATTATCCCCAGAAAGATAATTTTGAGGCAGGAAGCCCAAAATTTTTCGATTTTCGCTTCACTACACTCATTTCCCTGAATCGGGATCAGGGAAGCATTTTCAAGCTTCGGAAATGCGCACAATCGATTTTTTGCATAAAATTACCCCTAGAAAAGTTATTTTTGCAAAAATTCAAAAAAAAATTTCGGAGATGCTGACCCTTTAAGGCCTTTTAACATAAGTCTAATAAAGCAATTTTATGCAAACAATTTAGAAGCCCACATGGCCGAGTGGTAAAGACGTTCGCCTCATAGAAATTGCTCTCAGGTTCGATTCCCACCAGGAAAGAAAATTGTTTGCTTATGACAAAAAAAGATTAAAAATTTAAAAAATAGGTGAAAATGTTAAAAAATAAAAAATTTTAAGAATTAAAAAATGGGTATAGAATTTAAAAAAATAGAAAACAGTAAAAAATCAAAATTAAATTTCTTTTTGTTAGTTAGGAATGTCTCAAGTTTGGTCTGCCGTTACCCAGTCACAATGATCTTTTATTACTCATTTACTAGTCGGATTCTGATGGGTCTTCTGAGTACAATAAATTTAACTCTTTTTTTAAATCGGTGCTTTTTAGTTATTTCACTACCTATTCATTCATGTACCTTTTTATGTAAATCAGTAGCGTAATTTCGGCCGGCGAATGAGAGGGGGAGCACATGTCCTTTAGTTTTCGAAAAAAAGTTTTCGATCGGGATGGGGGGAGCATATGTCTTTCACACTTTTTTGTACAAAAAATGGCATTTTTGGGAAAAAATCGCATTTTTTAAAAAGAGCCATTTTTTTTACTATTTTTGATGAAAAATAACGTTTTTAGTGAAAAATTGTCATGTTTGGCGAAAAGTCAATTTTCAAAATTTTTGGCAAAAACATAAGGGGGATCAAGAGGAAATTTTTTTCATTTTTGGCTGAATGGAGGGGAGAGCGCTCCCCCGCCCATAATTACATCACTGATGTACAGGATGAGTCAAAAGTCATCATCTACCATCGGTTTTTTGAGGATATCTCAGCCATTTTAAAAGCTTTTTCGATAATTTTTTTTCAAAACACTCAAATTTCGAGCTTTACAAAAACGCGAAAAAAATTTTGTCGCGCAACCCTTCTAAGGTCCTTAAAAATGCCATTCAAAGCTTCAATCAAGGAAAAATTTGGACCTCAAAAATTTTTTTCGAAAAAATTCTTTTAAACTCGGAAAGAGCATGGTCGATTTAGATTATCTACAAAAAATCACGAAAAAAGGATTGATATTTGTTGACTTACAGCATTTTTATGATAACATACTTTTTGAGGCAAAATCAAATCGACGCAGGTGGGATTCGAACCTGAGACCTTTAGACTCGAATTCGGGAGCACTACCACTGAGCCAATTTCACATTGAAATTCGGATTTTAATTTTGTTTATAATTTCACACGAATTTTTTCATTTTAACAGTAAAAAATCCTTTTTTAATGATTTTTTGTAGGACCCCAATCGATCATGTTCTTTCAGAATCTGAAAAAATTTTAGGAAAAAAAGTTTTGAGGTCCTTTTTTCTTATGTTGAAGTTTTAAATGGCATTTTTAAGGATCTTAGAAGGATTGCAGATCAACAATTTTTAAGGATTCTGGTAGAGTTCGAATTTTGGAGTATTTTTTTAAAATTATTGAAAAAGCTTTTAAAATGGCCGAGATATCCTCAAAAAACCGATGTTAGATGACTTTGGACCCACTCTTAAATGTAATCTCCTATATATGGTATTTTCTATAGAAAAATAGGTCACAATTTTGTTATTTATTTTTTCAAATAAATTGTTTTTTTTTCTTTTCAATATCCTTATAAGGGTCCGCGCTATCTATCGGAAATTAACGCTAGCTGTCGGAAATTTCTCAGGCACCATTTATACTTCCGTCGCGATGACAATGCATTTTTGTGTCGCGCGACGCGAGTTATCGTTTATAGTTTGTCGCGCGACAGTATAGATTTTTAATTTTTTAAAAGCACTAGTACTTGGTTTGAAAAGACGTTTCATTACCAACAGCCTTTGTGGTGCAGTGATAAAGCAGCGGCTTAGTGGTCACAAGGTCGCGGGTTCGAATCCCGCTTGGAGACAAATTTTTTGCCATTTGACCTTGTGTCGCGTGGTCAGCACTTGCGACGTCACAGGCTGTCGCATGACAGCAACTATAAACGACATTGGAAAAATTTTTCGCACTATAAACGTAATTGCTCTGCGACGCGTCGCAAGTATAAACACTGCCTGACGCCGGAAATTTTCGACAGCTAGCGCTGACATAGCGTTAATTTCCGACAGATAGCGCGGACCCTAACCCAATACAGTGCATGCAAGACGAAATTTGCGTTAAACAAGCCTATAATGATCCTCCTTGTATTGGAATTTGTGTTCCTGTAGATAAAGCCAGATTCGCGCATTGCTACTCATCGTGCTCGACATGCTTTAAGTAATCCAGAAAATGTATTATTTCGCTCCCATTTCGACGGGACGAACAAGAACGGGACACAATAATGGGACGACTCAAACGTTATTGTCGTCCCGTTCTTATGATCCCATTCGTGTTCATCCACTGATATAAAACAAGAATCACCAACAACAAACAAACCAAATTTATGGTATTTATTTAATAGAGTCTTGATTGCTAATGATGTTGAAGCTATTGAAGCCTTATGCAGTACCATTCGGAAGTGGGCACTTAAAGACACCTTTGGCAAGCTGTACCGATCTACCACCGAGACCATCTTAACCCACGCTATCGAAGCATGGTATCCTTCCCAAGTTGTGTGGGTCAGATATGGAGTCCATAATGTATTATGGACCCTATCAGGAAATCCTAAAATCTAGACATCCCCCAGTGGCATAGGGAGAGAAGGGTCAACTAGGGGAGAGAACCGCCTCATAATCATAAGGGAAATAATTTCACATATTTCATAACTTTAATACAAACTACAAAATTGTAGTTGTATTTTCTCTGGACCCTTAAATCTTTGAAAGTCGATTTTGGTGTTGATGAATAGCCTTCAGACTTGACACGAAAATTTTAGACAAACATTTTCCGAGTTTTCCTTACTTTGATTCCGGTGTGGCGTCACTACCCCAGGGGACGAAGGGGTAAAAAACTCGAAGTTTCAAAATCCTTTTCAAATCGACTGAATTTTTGTTTCCAGGGGTTTGTCGACATGGGGAACTCGAATCCGAAGGAATTTTTTTGATTTTGACCATATGGAGAAAATCGATCATGTTAGTTTTCCGCTTTTTTCAATGCCAGTTTTTCGGTATCACTTTTTCTAGAGCCCTAAAACTTTTTAACACCTCAACATAGTGATATTCAAAGTGATAATGATAAAAGGGTGTGATAAGATAACGCATTTTGATAACAGTGATAACGATTTTTGTGATAACGTTATCACCCCATGTGATAACGTTATAACATTATGTGATAACGTTATCACACTTACCCTCATTTTTCACTTTGAACATCACTACCTCAACAAATATCATAAAAAGTTCACTTGAATTTTTTAAATCATTTTTTAAGCATTTTCACTAAATCTTCTGAATAACTAAACAAATTTGCATTTAAATGGTTTATTCTAATCTGGTTGATGTTATTTGGCATTGGAAAGATATAGCTAATGAAGCTGCGTATGTTTTCGAAGAGTATGTTCTTTTTAAATTCCATGAAAGTTACCATTTTGTTAATATGTAGGCACAGGGTTGTAGCTACGTAAGGGCGCTGAGCCCTCTTAGCTGAAAAAATATAAAAATCTCCTCCTTGGTTCCCCCTTATGTTTTTACCCATAATTTTTGGTAAATTAAAAAAATCCTAATGATCCTCCATTATGATTTGTGACCAAAATTTTCAATTTTTCCCTAAAATAGGCCATTTTTTCATCAAAAATGCCCAAATTTTGGCAAATATTCACTAAATCGTAATTTTCTAAGCATTTTCAGCATAAAAGCAAGCAATATTTTCAAAAAAAATTTTTGCCTGCGGCGATGGTTTTTGTTTTTTATTAAGCATTTTTAGCACAAAAGGTCGCTAAAAATAAAAATTTTTTGATGACTCCACTCCCTTAGGCAAAGCTCTTGCTACGGCTCTGTATGGGCAAACTGAACTTTAAAAAAATTTTATTTAGGGTTCTCTATTTTCCAAAAAGTTAGAGAAATTTAATGTGGATTTTTTTACAGGCGAATTCTTGACCATCTGCCAATATTCTTTCATGGAATTTTGATACATACGGATCCGGACAATCGTAACTTCGGGGTTATGCGAGTGAACGATAAGCGCGATTTTTGTATGTTGCACCAAGAAATGAAGGAGTTCTACATGAAAAATTTTACTTCTTTTTGTGTGAAATTGGTAGGCATTTAGTACAATTTTTTAGGGATGTCAAGAACATTTTTTCAAAATCAGAAAAACTTACTTCAAAAATCATAAAATGCTCATTTTCCATTATATTTCTTATAAATTTGACAAAATTTTGCATCTCAAAAATCAGATTTGACACTGAAAAATCAGCAGACTTGACACCTCTGTTTTTATTTCTATTTCAAAATTTAAGGAAGAACTAGCACCGCATGCTTCATTTGTGGCCAAATTGGGTGCCAATTACTACCGCTGCCAAGTGCATGATGTTAAAGAAAAAGATGGACAGCATTTTCTACTTGTTTTATTGGTTGATTTTGGCGTATACATGAAAATCTTGGCTCAAGATCTTTTTCACTTAAAGCAGGAATTTGGCACAGGCGAATGGAGGACTGCGCGTGCGTTGTGTTGTACTTTACCAGGCATATATATGTTGTTTTTTATAATAAAAATGACCTAAATTTTAGACGATTTGAATATGTATTTATTGGATTTACCGAATTATGCTGTTTTCAAAGAGGAAATTAAAGAAAGGACACCTGTTGAAGTTATTGTGCTGTCTTTTTCAAGAGATCAGCCATGTCTTGCAGTTGTCGGTTCTTGTAAGCGTTTGCAATCAATAGTTATTACAGAAAATACCTAAAAATGAATAAAAATCTCCAAAAAATTTTTTGATTAACGTAAAAAATGTTCGAAACAATGAAAAAAATACTGTTTTTGAGAAAAAATTGAAAAAATTTTTTGGTGTTTTGGCCTTTTTTGCTGTAAAAAAGGCCAAAAAATACCTAACAGTGTCCAAAAAACACCCAAAAATTCATTTTTAATCAATTTTTGGCTTTAAAAATTTCGTTTTGAACTCATTTTTAATTAATTTTTGGCTTAAATAATTTGTTTTGAACTCACTTTTATAGAGTTTTAAACCTATTTTTGCACTAAAACCCCTTCTTTAGACTTTCAGGATAGATTCAATTCGCTCTGTATTGGCAATTTCTTTCCGCATCAAGAAAAATCTTGTATTTTTTCCATGTTGAAGTATTTACGTGGCGACCAAAATGAGTCAACAGAAATGTCTCCATATGAAGTAGCAGCATCATTTCTCAAAGTTAATTCGAACATTACTTATCCATTACGAAAATCGGAATTACATACTGACTGGTCAAGTGTCATCTTGGTGGATAGTAAATCAGCCAGTGAAATTTCCGTGCGCACCGTTGGTATAACGTTTTTCATGGCTAGCTTTACGAAAAATGTCGGCTACTTGTCGAAGTGGATAAGGCAGCCTTCGTCCGATCTGGCAAGTTAAGCAACGTTAGGTCCGCTGGTTCGATCCCACTAGGGTAAAAATTTTGATCTGCAAAAAATTTTCCTTATAGCAAAATTTTTTTCTTATTCTTTGTAAAGAAAATTTTTTGTAGATAAAAAATTTCGCCCTAGTGGTATCGAATCTGCGGGTTCAACAATGCTTAACTTGTCAGATCGAACGGGTGGCTTCCTTATCCACTTCGCTAAGTAGCCAACATTTTTTGTAAAGCAAGCTAGCCATGAAAAACGTTATATGTTATTTTATGAAACAAATTTTTCATTATGATCAATTTATGTTTGTGCTCAAAATTCGCATATCAATTTTAGCATCGTCGCTTCGCTTGGCATTTATGCAAGAACTCTTGAACAATGAATATTCGAGTTTTATTAAGTTGATGAATTTTGAAAAGTCTCAAATTTTAGCTGGGACTCCGTGTATTGCTCTTCATCCAGAAACTCAAGTATGGATTGCACCGATTTTTTCATCTAGGCTGACTACTTTTGCTTTTTGTCTTTACACATTCTTTGATTTTTTGTACTTATACTTATAAGCTATTCTTCCATATGTTCTTTTTATCTTTCATATGTTTATTTAGAATGAGTAGTTGCTCTATAAATTTGATTTCTTGTAGATTTTTGAAAAAAATTTTTTGCCAAAAACGCAAATGTACTGTTTTTTGCTCACCCTGTAATTTTGGGGTTGTAGCATGACTGATTTCCTTATAGAATTTTCGGTACTACTATCGATTAGCGACCGCATTGAACGTGAATTTTTTTTAGAAAAAATTTTTTTAGAAGAAAATTTTTTCGAAAAGATTTTTCTGAAAATGACCCCTATGGAGGTAATTTTGATGCGAGAAATCGATTGCGCGCACTCCCGAAGCGTAAAAACGCCACCTTGACCAAGTTTTTGTGAAAAAGTGCCTATTTTTTCGCCTGAGAAAAGATTAAAAAAGGCGAAAAAATAGGCAATTTTTCACAAAAACTTGGTCAAGATG
>JAQGBS010001422.1:0-15784 GCA_034698545.1 Acrobeloides obliquus | reverse complement strand
GCTGTCGTACGATCGTACGACGCAGTACGATGGCATCGTACGAAATTCGTACGATAGCTTGTGGTCATTTCGTCCGTAGTACGAGTATATTTTATACGATGACTTCGTACGATAGCTTGTGCCGTTGCTTGTGACCGTGCGATAGCTTGTGCCGACCCTTAACGAATTTTTCAATTTTTGATGAATTTTTCAATTTTTGACAAATTTTTAAATTTTTGATGAACTTTTCTATTTTTGACGAACTTTTCTATTTTTAATGATTTTTTCGATTTTTAACGAATTTTTCAATTTTTTATGAATTTTTCAATTTTTGGTGAATTTTAAGCATCCCAAATTTAGCCTTGATTGCCTACCGAGTTTTCCGCCACGAACCAAAAATTCTATCGAAAAGTGTCCATGTTCTCCTCCATTTATGCGTGCTGGGCTTAGGAAGCCTGGGTATAGTTTCTATTGTCAAAGAAAAGCGAATCCATAACTACACGAATATGTTCTCTTTTCATAGTTGGATTGGTGTTTCGATTATTGCCGCATATGGGATTCAAGTAAAAATATCGTTTTTGTGCGCAAAAATTTTTCGTTGTTTCCTTTTAGGCGATAATCGGCTTCGTCAGCTTTGTCTCCCCAAAAATTCGCATGGATTTCCGAGAAGCTGTCATGCCATTTCATCGATTTTTGGGAAGAATTATTTTTGCAACAAGTGTTGCGCAAGCCTTGATTGGTAATTCGATGTATTGGTTATTTACGTTCGAAATAAACGCACAAGGAATTAGGTGAGACTTGAATACCCATTATTTTTTTGTGGATTTTTTTTGCAATTTTTTAAGAGATGAAATTTTCGATTTTTGACAAATTTTTCGATTTTTGAGGAATTTTTCAATATTTGATGAATTTTTCAATTTTTGAGGAATTTTTCGATTTTTGATGATTTTTTCGATTTTTGATGAAATTTTCAATATTTGATGAATTTTTCAATTTTTGACGAATTTTTCAATATTTGATGAATTTTTCAATTTTTAACGAATTTTTCAATTTTTGATGAATTTTTCGATTTTTGACGAATTTTTCTATTTCTAGCGATTTCCTTATCCACTTGCATGCGGGCTTTTTTCTTTTATGGACAGAAACGGACTATAAAATAAAAAGTTCGACCCTGGTGGGATCGAACCTGCGCCAATAACATGAATGGCCAGCGTCCTAGCCATTAGGCCCTGAAACGAGTTTATTTGGACACTTAATTTTTAGCTGTTATTATGACCTGACATGTCCAAAACATGTTGGCATAATCTTAAATTTCTATGTGATCACAATGGTATGCTATGCGATTTGTGTTGGTTTGATGATTGGTAAAGATAGTTGGAGAAGACAACCGACCTTGGATGAAAAGAAAAATCAATAAGATCGAAAGAAAAAAAAATAAACTATCCATACTACCTCATATCTTGTGTTTTCTTATTGTATAAAAAATCATGAATAGTTCCTAGACCGATGCGCTTTCGCCGAAACGTGAAAATGCTTTCTTACCCTGATTCAGGGAGGGCATACATGTATAAAAGCGAAAATCGCATAGTTTAAGGTTAGGCAAAAATTTTTCATGCTTCAAAAGTACGTTCAATCAATTCCTCGTATGAAATTACCCCAGGAAAAAGATTTTTAAACAAAAATCCAACATACCTTCCCTGGCATGGAATCAGGAAAAAATACGCTGTATTGAAGCGAAAGTTGCCTGAATCAGGGTCAGGCGAAAATTTTCATGCGTACAATCGATTCCCCGCATAAAATTACCACCGTAAGGTGTCTTTTGCTATTTTTGACGAATTTTTCAATTTTTGACAAAATTTTCAATTTTGCCGAGTTGTACAATTTTTGACGAATTTTGTAATTTCTGACTATTTTCTTGTCAATAAACAAATTTTAGTTGAATCAAGAATTTGAAACCTAGGCAAATGTTTTCGTTGTAATACACAGATGAAAATTCACATGCAATTATCTCAAAAATCATAACGATTCATGGCATGGCATAAAAAGGAAAAATTCTCCATTTTTCATGAACTCTCTGAATATATACAAATTATGGCAACTTTTTTCCGAGTCGACTAGTCCATGATCAATTCACTTGAAATGCATAACTCGTTTTTTGGTCATTTTATCGATTTTGTGCATATGCAGCACATGTTTTGTAGTATTGTAGTGATTCTTCCATTTTCTTATTTATCCTCTTGAAAAGGGTTTGGAATTTAATCCATCGCAAGAATTGTACAGAATGCCATCCAGCAACAATATATTACTTCGACAATTTACTTGCCTTACTGCAGCATTTCGATTTCTTGTGAGAAGTGAACCATTGAAGCAACTTTTTCATCGAAATACCCGCCCAACTGTTGTTTCAATTTTGCAGACTTTAGAAAATCTAAGAAAGTTGAATGCTGATGAAAATAGGTAACTTTGCCATTTCTAGTTGTAAAAAACTTTTGGAGCTATTGTAGATCAGGAGGGGTCACCCTGAATTTTTGCTCAAAAATCAAACTATTATTCGAAAAATTGGATTTTTGTGAAAAATCGAAAAAACTTTTTTCGATTTTTGACCCTGGGGTGACCCCCTTGATCCGCAATAGCTTCAAACTTTTATTTATTTTCTAGCTCGATATTTTTATCCTATGAGGACTTGCTCAAACACAGATTATGGCCATATCGCGCATATTTGGTGACATTCCGTTATTCTCGCTGCTCGGAAAATCATCCAGATGAGACATGGACGATTCAAAAGAGGATTGTCTACATAGTGCCATCAATACTAGTCAAAAGTGGGAGTATGAAAATTTCGAAAATTTTATGGTTTAATATTTGTGGAAGCATATCAATGAGGAACTTGGAAATTGTGGTAAAAAATCCCTTTTGAGATATAGTCTGTTTCAGCGAGAGAGAGAGAGAAAATAAAAGCGCTGCCCACATAGTTCAGTGGGTAAGTAAGGCGACCGTCCGATCTGGCAAGTTAAGCAACGTTGGGCCCACAGGGTCAAAACTTTAGACTTTCAAAAAAATTTTGATTTTTATGGAGCAAAAAATTGTTGCATTTGAAAATCAGAAGTTTTGATCCTGTGGGCCCAACGTTTCTTAACGTGTCGCCTACTTATCCACTGAGCTATGTGGGCAGCGCTTTTATTCTCTCTCTCTCTCTCTCTCGCTGAAACAGACTATAAAGTATGCTTTTTTTAGGAATTCGAACAAGCACCAGAGTTAAATGTTTCAAAAATAGCACATGTCTCATTAATAAAATCTCCTGCTTATCCAATCGATTTGAAATTAGAAAATCATTCGGAAATTGTTGATTTCTTCGATAAACCAAGGTAGAATTTTTATAGGCTATACAATTTTTCAATTTGTTCTTAATGGCCTCCACTAATTCGTCTCAACGTCGAGATGCGGCGAGACGCGTCGAGACGGAATATCTTTTTATAGTTGAAGAATTTTGACATGATGTCACTTCATAAAATGTAGCTCTCATCTAGTTCGACATTTTTGCAGACGACACCATGTCAAAATTCCTCAATCATAAAAGATATTCCGTCTCGACGCGTTTCGCCGCATCTCGACATCGAGATGAATTAGTGGAAGCCCTAAAGGACCATTCCACTCGGAAAAAACACTATTAAAAAATGATATATTCGGAAAGTTCATGAAAAATGGGGCATTTTTTGTTTTCACGGCATGTTCTGAATCGTTGTAGTTGTTAAGATAATTGCGTTTGAAATTTTCCATGTTTTCGTTGTAATACACAAACTTTTTTGAAATTTTTTACGTAGAGTTTATTTCTTCAAAAAGCGAAGTGCGCATGGCCTAATGGCTATGACGCTGACCATCCATGTTATTGGCTCGGGTTCGATCTCAACAGTGTCGATATTTTTACTTCAGCTAGAGAGAAAAAAGCACTGCCCACGTGGCCAAATGGCTAGAACGCTGAACGTGATTATTATTAACTCTTATAGGCGCTGGTTCGAATCCCACCAGGGGCGAAATCTTTTTTTGGCGAATCATAAAAAGTTGTAAAAACACGTCCCTTAAAATTGCAAGAAAAAATTTTCATTAGTTTTCCTAAAGCTTCAAAACACTTCCTTGGTCCTGAATCAGGGAATCGGAGTGTGTGTATTGAAACGAAAATCGAAAATTTTTTAAAACATGAAAAAATCGCCCAAATTTCCGCTTTTTTCAATACAGCCTGTAATTTTTAAGGGGAGTTGCTTTTACAAGCTTTAGATTCTCTAAAATAAACAATTTTGATCCTGGTGGGATCGATCCCACGCCAATATCATCAAAGGCTAACATCCTAGCCATTTGGCCACGCGCACTCATTTTTTGGGAATCTCACCATGATATCGAGTTTTTTAGGCTTTTTTATAATGATGACATATTTTTTATAAATATGGATTTATCATATAACAATGAACCAGTGTACTTTAAGGTATGTTTATGTTCACGCATTCCCCAAGCATGAAAATGCTTCCTTGATCTTGATTCAGGGAACGGTGTATTGACGCAAAAATCGAAAAAATTCCATTTTCGCCCTGAAAGCATCCATCTGGGGGTAATTTTATGCGGGGAATCGACATTTGCGCACATTTTCTAAGCATAGGTGGGATTCGAACCCTGTACTATTAGTACTCGAAGTCGAGAGCACGACCACTGAGCCAAGCTCACGATAAAATGCGGATTTTTAACTTTGCTTATAACTTTTTTCCTTTAATTCTTTTCAGCTCTCATCCCAAGAATCTCCATGTTTAGTCAACCAAACAACTTCTTTGTATCAAAGAAGCCCACTAGCTGGACATTTGCCTAGTCAGAAAATTTTCCCAGCACAAGATTTCTTACCACAACCACTACTCAAAATATCCAACCAAATAGAAAGCCTAATAGAACCAAGACTATCCAATACAACCTCACCTTTTAACCCCAGCCCAGTAGTTTTAGTCGTAGCCGGAAGTGGAATACCGTTATTGCTAAGGCATTTATCCGATCAGCTGTGTATGAATCTAGTTGAGAATGATTGCTATGACCTTTGGAGTCTGGATGGAAGAGTGCCCGATAAAGCAATTTCTGAGTCCATAGAAAAAGGTAACTGTTGAAGAAATTTTGGAGCTATTGCGGATCAGGGGTCGATTTTTCGCATAAAATTACCCCTAAATATGTCATTTTAAAAAAATTTTAGAAAATTTTTTTTCAATTTTTGACCCTGGGGTGACCCCCCCCCTGATCCACAATACTCCGAAATTTTTTTTTGAAATCATTCTTAAAATTTTAGCCAAAAAGTATGCACCATGTCTATGCGTATTTGATGGAATTGCTATACTGGATGAAGATTCCCAAGCAAGAATTGAATCCGGCAATAGAACCTTGGAACTACTCCGAAATTCCATCCAAACTTTACCCCCGAACGTGATTGTAATTTTTACATGCCAAAGTGTTGAGCTGCCTAATCTGCCAATTACAATCGCGGAAATGGTTCATTTCGAATATATTATTGAAAATTTGACCGAGGAAGATAGAAAAGAATTTGCCAAATTTATGCTCCAACGCTTTAAAGTCAATGAAGAAATTGGTTTAACATGGTTTGCCAATAATACTCGGGTAAAGATGAAAGATGTAGTAGAGTTTTTTGTTTTGTCATACAGTTGGCTCTTACAGAGATTGCGTATTTCAACTTTTTTACCCCACAAAGACCAGTCTAGTGGGAAAAAAAGTTGCCATTTTTGTTGATATTCGGAAAGTTCATGAAAAATGGAGCATTTTTTGTTTTTACGGCATGTTCTGAATCGTTGTAGTTTTCGAGATAATTGCATTTGAAATTTTGAATTTGTTACAAGCTCTTCGTTGTAATACACAAACTTTTTTGAATTTTTTAATCGATTTTTTAAATTTTCATCAAATGAACATTGTAGCAGTTTTTATAGCTTTTATAGAATTTCCTGGTCCCAAAAAATCACAAAAGTGCACTTTTTTGCGCCACCCTAAGTAAAGCAAAAATTTTTAGGGTTTCGTACTTGCTGAGCTAAACCAACTAGTGGATACAGCCAACGCAAATGCTTCGGCTCATGGAGAGTGAGAACTTTTTTCCTCCACTTTTTCATGGATCTCGATTTTAGATCAACAATTCGTAAACAAGATATTCAATTTGGTATTGACAAAAGGAACAAAGCATTCGGTGATATTGTCGGTGTTCCTAAAGTAAGCACAGAAGTTCAGGGTGGACCTAGGGTTGGACAATAAAAACATTTCCAATTTTCGTTTCCGAAAGCAACACAAAAATCTAGATCCCTTCTGTGAAGTGGGAAGACGTCGGCGGTATGGAAGACGTCAAACAGATCATTACGGAAAGCTTGAAAATGAATATGAAGCGAAAAGGCTTACGCCGCTCAGGAATTGTCTTATTCGGACCACCTGGTTGCGGCAAGACGCTGATTGCCAAAGCTGTTGCCAATGAATTCGATATAACATTTTTGAGTGTCAAAGGCCCGGAATTGTTGAATCAATATGTTGGGCAAAGTGAACAGAATTTGAGAATGAGTAAGCTTAAAAGGAACACTATCAACTTGCCCTCTCCTCTCGGAGGGAGGAGGGGGTTTGCTGAATTTTTCCAATTTTTTTCAAATTTTCGAATTTCTTAATTTTTTCTACTTTTTTTAACTTCTTCCAGTTTCGGCAAAATCGGAGGAGGGCAAGTTGATATTGTTCCTTGTTAGAAAAGGAAAGTCTTGAAAACTTTTTTGCATAATTTTAGTTTTCGAAAAAGCTAGATTGGCATCTCCATCGATCCTCTTTTTCGACGAACTAGATTCATTGGCACCAAATCGAGGTGTTGCTGGAGATTCTGGTGGTGTCATGGATAGGTTTGATCTTTTACATAAGAACAATTCGGAGCTACTATACAATAGTGGAGAGGGGATCACCCACGTGAAAATTTTTTCTGAAAATGACCCCTCTAGTGGGTAAAAAAACATGTGGGGAATCCAAATTTGACATTTTCGAAGCAAAAAAACGTTTTCTTGATTCAGGGAAGGCCTGTGTATTGAAGCGAAAAGTTACATTTTGCGTTTAGAATCGTCTCACAGCTATTGACGGAACTGGATACGTTGCATTCGAAAATCAACTGTGAAGTCTTTGTTATGGCAGCAACGAATCGACCCGATCTGTTAGACCCTTGCTTGCTAACGCCGGGCAGATTCGACAAAGTGGTTTATGTGAAACCAGCGACTGATTTTCAATCCAAAGTCAGAATCCTGAACGCGTCGTGTAGGAAATTAAATCTTGCCAACGATGTTACTGTTGAGAAAATTGTAAGTTGTGTTCATTTAGCTTAAAGGACCAGTCCCACTCGGAAAAAACACATAGTTTCCCTTGCCCTGAACCAGGGAAGAATGCGGTGTATTAAAGCAAAAAAATAAATTTTCAGGCAGAAAAATGTCCAGAAATCATGTCTGGTGCTGATTTAAGCTCTCTTATGTCAAAAGCATCCATGTATGCTCTTAAGCAAGTAATCAACCGAATTGAACAAGGACTTGAAGACGTGAAAACGGCGCAAATCGAAATCACCATGCAGCATGTTAATATGGCTTTGGAAGAGGTTAGACTGACCCTGAATCAGGGTCAAGGAAGCATAGATATTTTTAAATATTCTCAAAAATATAACATTTTTTCAAAAAATTCAAATTTTAAAAATCATCAAAATTAGTTTTACGCACAAAAACATCGGAGTTACTACACGATAGGGGGGGGGGGTACCCACGTGAAAATTTTTTTCTGGAAATCGCATTTTTGTGACTTTTCGCTTCAATACACAATACGCCTTCCGTGAATCAGGCAAGTGTTTTTTCGCTTCGAATTTGTATTTTCGAAGCGAAAAAATGCTTTCCTGTTTCAAGGAAAAGCGTATTATGTATTGAAGTGAAAAGTCGCAAAAATGCGATTTTCAGAAAAAAATTTTCAAAAATTTTTTCACGTGGGTACCCCCTCCCCCCATTGTGTAGTAGCTCCAAAACATCCTCAAATTCTTGCTTGATCCACATCATACAAAAAATCCGAAAAGATGAAAAGGCAAGGGTCAAAAAAAAATGAAAAAAAAATGCCGACTCGCCGAGCGCTTAAAAATGAGTATCATATCATGGGGGTTTTGAGGGATTTGACCCATGGCCGAGTGGCTAAAGTGATAGGTTTGCAGTTTAATAGGCTCAGGTTCTGGCTTAGGCTTAGTCTTGGGCTAAGACTAGGACTTGGGCTAAGGCTATTGCTTGGGCTTAGGCTAAGGCTTACACTTAGGCTTGAGCTTAGGCTTGGGCTAAGACTAAGATTTGGGATTGGGCTTGGGCTTAGGCTTACACTTAGGCTTGAGCTTAGGCTTGGGCTTAGGCTTAGGCTTATGCTAAGGCTTGGGCTTACTTTTTTTATTTGTTCACATTATGTGATAAAGTTATCACAAAAATCGGTATCACTGTTATCAAAATGCGTTATCTGATCACTTATCACCCCCTTTTATCATGATCACTTTGAACATCACTAATTGGCGGAATTTTTTTTAAATTTTGATCCTTTCCTTCACCTTTTCGAATTTTTATACGCCGTGTGAATCCATTTAATTTTAGTTTTCTGGCTCATTAAATCACGCAGATGTTGAGCGATATTCGAAACTTGAAAATATTTTTTAAATTTCACAAACTTGCTCATTTCAACAAGAAGAACACATGTGTTCGATCTCGAAAATGAACAGCAGCACAAGTCCAAACATGAAGATGAGTAAGAATGAATTCAAAAGGTCTTCTTGGCGGATATCGTTCGTCGCGCAATGGTCCACAAGTTCATCTCTCAACACAAACATGAAAAAGAAAATCAGCTATTTCTAGATCAAGTAGCGAACTTTTCTTTCGGTCTTGTTCTCTCCCTCTTTTGTCCAACCACACCCTTTTTCCTCGATTAATCGTCTCGAGTTTTCTTCTTGTCTTTTTGAAATGTTCCAATTTCTTTTGTATTCTTCCGGTCATTGGATTTGCCAAAAATTTTTTTTTCGAAACTCATCAAATCTAACAAGAAATAGTTCCGACGTGTTTATTTTTAAAACGCTAATTTTTCCAAAATTTTTTTTACCATCTTATGCTATAAGTTTAAACAAATTCTCTAAATTCGAAATTTTTTACTTTTTGAGTAGAAATTTACATGCTTCGTTATAGGCAAACTTTGATTATCATTAATTAAAAGAGGCGATGGTGCAGTGGATAAGCTGCAGGCTTATGGTGTTTTTGACCAGGGTTCGAATCCCAGTGCTGTCCAATTTTTTTTGCCTTTTTTCAATTTAGAAAACGATTTAAAAAAGAATTGGAAAGAAATTGACAAAGGCAGAAAAATTTGGATGGCAGTGGGACTCGAACCCTGACCAACAAGAGATACTAAGCCTGCATCATATCCACTACACCATCGCCGCTCTTGATTAAAGATAACAAAGTTTGCCCTATAACGAAGCATCTAATTTCTACTCTAATAAAAAGGTAAATTTTTTTGGAAATTCGCGTTTTTAAAATAAACACAAGGAATAGTTTCTTGTAATTATCGTGATGAGTTACTTAATTGCTCCTTGAAGTTTGGGATCGAATTGATCAGAAACTGTTCTTGAACCGAAATAAAGAGAAGGACTTAATCCCATCTCAAACTTTATAGGTCAAACTTATGAGATTTCGGGTTTTTTATTTCATCATCTGTTGTATTCTTTCTTTTCATTGCCTTCCGGTGTAATTCACTTGAGGGTGAAAATTATACGTTTTCCTTTTATTTGAAACTTGCTCACAATTTCTCTTTCGCTTCTATAGTCGAAATTTTTGTTTGACTACCACGAAACTTTTGATTGAATTAGGCAACGTGTATATTGAAACGAAAAGAAACGCGGATCCTTATATGACTTTTTTGATGCATCCCTGCGTGGTCGTATGGCGGGAAAATCAGGATTAGTTAATAGTTTTTCTCGATTTTTGAGCAACAATTATGATTAATCCTGATTTTCCCACCATACGACCACGGAGGGATGCATCAAAAAGCCATATAAGGATCCAAATTTCTTTTCGTTTGATTCAATAAAAAAGTTCCGTGGTAGCCAAAAAAAATTTCGACTATATATATTGAGTTGTTTGTTTCATAAGTAATGTCGATTTGTGATTTTTATATGTAATACGGGTTATGTTAATAAAAATTTTGTTAAATGAGGGATGAAGTTCATAGCAGGATCTCCGGACATGAATTTTTTACAAAAATCAATTTTTTTAACCCCCTAAATGAATTTTGCCGAAAAATGATGTTCTACAAAGTTGTTCAGAATTTTACGAGAAACAACTTTGTAGAACATCACTTTTCCAGAAAATTCATTTAGGGGGTTAAAAAATTGATTTTTGTCAAAAATTCACGTCTGGAGAGGGATGATTTCCAGTGTACCAAAGTGAAAATCCGATTCGGCCCATAAAAACTTATCCCAGGCTGTGTTCTCTTGAAGAAAACTCCTATACGCCTAGAGGGATCATTTCCAGAAAAATTTTTCACGTGGGTGCTCCCTCTCCTATTGTGTAGTAGCTCCAAAAATTTTGATCGGCATTTTTGTAATAACAAATGAAAATTGGGGATATTGTTTTTCCATCCGAGTGAATCTGAATTCTTGAAGTCGTTTGTTTTTTTTTCGTTCTTCGACTTTTTGAGGAGGACATTAAGGTGATTTGAGGTAGAACAAGGTCGTTTTGCCTCTCTTTAACGGTTTTTCTTTGAGTTTTTCGGCATTCAAAAAAACAGGACATTTTTTAACATCTTGGTTGTGCGACAGCCTGGAGTCTTTGTCTTGTGTTTTTGGTCATTTATGGCGTTCCTTTTTGCGCGAAACCGTTTAATTATGTGTGAAATTTTTTTGTTATTTAATACCGACTCTCTCAAGAGAGGGGTTATTTTGAGTAAAATTCGATTTTTGAGCAAAAATTTTTTGATCTGGGAGGCGTTTTCAAAGGTTTTCGATGCACGCAATCGATTTCTCGCATAAAATTACCCCTAATGAGTCATTTTGGAGAAAATTTTTTTTTAAATTTTCGCCAAAAAATGACCAATTGGTGGTGTTTTTTTTGGAACATCCTGTACATCTTGAAAATTTATTTCAAAATGCTAATTTCCTCAATACATAACAAACAAAACTCCTTGAAACGTCATCAAATTAGCATATTTAAATCAACCGATTACAAAACTTGTTCTATAACAAGCCTGTGTACCAAAGTGAAAATCCGATTCGGCCCATAAAAACTTATCCCAGATTGTGTTCTCTTGAAGAAAACTCCTATTCAATGTCGTAATTTTTTTCCAAATTTGGTTCAGTTTTGAGAGGGGAGTTTTTTGGGGAAAATTTGTTTCAACTTTTTTAACAAAAAAAGCAGCTCCGTAGGCGAAAAATTTGATTGAAAAATGGTTGTTTTTAAGCTGAAAATGCTCAAAAAATTGCAATTTTTGTTGAAAAAATGGCCAATTTTGGTCAGTTTTTGATCGGAAAAATTTTTTGGGTTAGAACATAAGGGTGGACTAAGAGGGAAAAAATTTTCATTTTTCCATGTTTGGAAGGAAGGTTCCACCCCCATACAAAGCTGCTCCCATCCATTTTTGTGTAACCTCCGAATACTATTTTTTTCCTCTCAATTATGAATATTGAAAGGGTGAAGAAAATCTTCGGCTGTCAATAAAGTCAATTCAATCTAATCTTTTATCTCGTCTTCGTTGGTTCCATTCGTCCATATAGAAGATTGTAGAAGAAGTCGGCTCCACCGAACATGGACCGTTCTACGTCCTTGACCGGCCGGCCCGGCAGCGCTGCTTCTTCGTCGTTGTCGTCGTCAAATTCTGCCGAATTGGGACCCCCTCGGATGTGTTTGATGCGATTTCGATTTTCCCTTCCGTGATTATCATCTATTAAACGTTAACAAATGCTTTTTATGTAATGTTATAAAAAATTTTTCCTACATTACCTCTACAGGGTGAGCCAAAAAAACTGTATTTTTGCGTTTTTTGGCGAAAATTTTTCAAAAATTTTTTCAAAAAATGCATGAAAATACCCCTTATAGGTGATTTTTGAAAAAAAATTTGAAAAATTTTCACCAAAAAACGCAAAAGTACCGAATTTTTGCTCAAAAATCGAAATTTTTCTTGCTCAAAAATTAAATTTTTACGGTTTTTGGCTCACCCTGTACTTTTTAAATATGAAATTTCAGGATTTTTATTCAAAAAATTGTCTCCATAAAGTCTAATGCTAGACACAATTTTGAAGATTTCGAAAATTTTAAGTAATTTTCACCCATCCTCCTAATAAAAATGTGGAAACGAATATTTTTCATCTTCTTTTTGACAGTCCCTGGAATAGCGGCAGAAACATGTCTAGGAGAATACCAATTGGCTGGCATTATATTTGGTGCTATTTTTGGCACGCTGCTAATTTGTGTGGGGTTTTCGTTCATCTTATGGTTTCTTATGCACAAACATGAACAGGGTAAGCTATTACTAAATCAACGAAATCGGTCTTTTTTGCCCTTGGGGTAAAAGTAATACAGAAGCAGGAAAACGCTTTCTTGACCCTGATTCAGGGAACGGATTCGGTATATTGACGCGAAAATAGAAAGTTTTTCTATTTTCGCCTAAAAACATCCATTTGGGATTGTAATTTTATGCGGGGAATCAATTGCGCACATTTTCTAAGCATGAAGAAATTATCTTGACCCTGATTCAGGAAATGGAGTTGGTAGGGCGAAAAAAGAAATTTTTTCGATTTTCGCGTCAATACACCGAATTCATTCTCTGAATCAGGGTCAAGATAATTTTTTCATGCTTAGAAAATGTGCGCAGTCGATAAAATTACAACCCCAGATGGATGCTTCATAGTGACAAAAGAAAATTTTTCTATTTTCGCGTCAATACATCGAATCCATTCCCTGAATCAGGATCAAGGAAGTGTTTTCATGCTTCGGGAATGCGCGCAATCGATTTTTCGCATAAAATTACCTCTATAGGAGTCAAAAAATTTTTCGATCTCAAAAAATTTTTTCGGGTCCCAAAAATCACAAAAATGCACTTTTTTACTTACCCCGTATTTAACAATTATGGAGAAGTTGAATAGCTTAATTATTGAAACGAAAACATGAATCAGGTTTTCGTTTCAATAACCTAAAACAATTTTCAAATTGGATAATTTTTGTGTCATTTTGTTCGTCTCATTTAGCTATAAAAGATTTCTACAATATTCATTTTATGAAAATTTAAAAAATCGATTTTTCCGCCGAAAAAATTCAAAAAAGTTTGTGTATTACAACGAAAACATTTACTGTAAAAACAAAAAATGCTCCATTTTTCATGAACTTTCCGAATATATAATTTTTCATAGTGTTTTTTCCTTTAATACCTTTTTTAGCCGAAAAAATATTGGTGTTTGAACGTGCTCATGCTACCCGAGATACTGGAGACTCTCTCCCAGAAAGTATCGACTTTACAGATAAAGGTGTGCTAACAGAAAAAGTTAACTTCCGAGACCATGTTTCTGTTCGAGATAAGGTTAAAACAAAACGTGATTATAAGTTTATTATTGAATTTAGGAAGTCGGCGTTGCCTTCGCGACTCCAAAACGCCGTCTTTCGAAAGACATCGAAGAGTATTTGGCAGCAAGGCTGAGAAGAACTCGATCGCTCGAGATATTGCCGGTGCCACAGGAAGACAGTTTGAAAGTAAGCCCTAAGGAGTCGTTTAGATATTACGTTATCATGGAGGAGTTATAGACAACCATGCTTTATTTTCTTTCCCAATCATAAGATAAATCAATACCATTTTTGAGGAGTAGAATTTTCTAGTTTTGAAAGATGAACTGATATGCCATTTAAAAATGGTCCTGCTACCATCGCTATATACAATTCTCTGATAGTTCGTTCGTACATTCGTTCGTGCGTTCGTAGTATAGTTTGTAGTAGTAGTTGTAGTAGTTTGTAGTAGTAGTAATAATTTGTAGTAGTTGTTATAGTAGTTTGTAGTAGTAGTAGTTTGTAGTAATAGTTTGTAGTAGTTGTTGTAGTAGTTTGTTCGTTCGTAGTTTGTAGTAATAGTTTGTTGTAGTAGTTTATAGTAGTTGTAGTAGTTTGTTCGTTCGTAGTTTGTAGTAATAGTTTATAGTAGTAGTTTGTAGTAGTAGCAGTCAAATGATAACGCTTGATAACATGGAGGGGGAGTCTCAAATCTCCAAAAAAATGATAACGTAATATCTGAACGACCCCTAACGCTAATCAAAAAGAAGCAACTCAAATTTAGGCTGACAAACTAAGAATCTTACGTGGCCTAGGATTTTCCATTGACCGAAATGATTCAGTAGGAATTTTTGTTGAGCAAGTGCTTAAAGATAGTCCTGCAGAGAGGAGTCAGAACATTTTTACTGGTGAGCAAAAAAATTTTGGAAAAAAGCTCATTCGATGTTTCTAGGCGATCGTATCCGTATGTTGACAATCTCTTTCGACAATATGAAATTTGAAGACGCTATAGCCATCTTGGCTTTGGTGACACCGTATACAATCCGATTGGATTTAGAGCGTGAGGCGGCAACGGTTGACGATGCAACACAAACTGAGGCGCACACGGCACAGATGATCATCGCCGTGCCGAAACGGAGAAGTCCATCGGTCGACATTGAGCCACCTATTAGGTATAACTGTGTTATTTTTTGCTCAAAAATCAAATTTTGCTCAAAATAAAACAAATTTTCAGACGCAGGGACCGTGGCTGCCTTAGCTTCGAAATGCTGGATGCTCCAAAATTGGTCTCACCGAAACTGACCGAGAAAAAACGCATTGAGCCAAGTGAACTTGACTTGGAAGAACGACGTATAATTCACATCGTACGGCATACTCCTTCAACGGATTTCAAGGCGCATGACAGGTTCGTTCCAAGGGTTGAGTCGACTTCCGAAGGTGAAACATATGAAATCCATCGTGGTGTGCGCCAAATCCTAGAAGGGGGGAGCGCGAAGAAGATTCATGAATTTTATGATATGAGAACTTCAAGGGCAATACAGATGCCATCGCCCGTGCCAACGCCGTCATCTTCGACTTCCACCTCAACAAGTGATACATCGGCTCCGGCATCGCCGGTTAAAAGGGTATATAGTTTTTTTCAAAAATTGAAAAATTCGTCAAAAATAGAAAAAATTAGTCAAAAATTGAAAAATTTTAAAAATTCATCAAAAATTTAAAAATCCTTCAAAAATTGAAAAAATTAGTCACAAATTGAAAAATCCGTTAAAAATTGAAAAATTTGTGAAAAATTGAAAAATCCGTCAAAAATTGAAAAAATTAGTCACAGATTGAAAAATTCGTCAAAAATTGAAAAATCCGTTAAAAATTGAACAATTTGTCAAAAATTGAAAAATCTGTCAAAAATTGAAAAAATTAGTCAAAAATTTAAAAATCCGTTAAAAATTGAAATTATTAGTCAAAAATTGAAAAATCATTCAAAAATTAAAAAATCCGTTAAAAATTGCGAAATTTGTCAAAAATTGAAAAAATTCTTCAAAAAATGAAAAATTCTTCCAAAATTGAAAAATTTTCGAATTGTGTCCTAATACCTTGAAACGGACTATACCAATTTTTTCTTCTTCTTTCAGATCTCTTCCATCTTCACAACCGATGCCAGCATACATGTCACCGAGCATATCCAAGTCGACTGTGAACAAGTCACCATGCCAGTTAGCACCCCTTCACCACCACCACCC
>JAQGBS010001421.1:0-15784 GCA_034698545.1 Acrobeloides obliquus | reverse complement strand
AACGATTCAGAACATGCCGTAAAAACAAAAAATGCTCCATTTTTCATGATCTTTCTGAATATATCATTTTTCATATGGTTGGAAATTACTGGACTGGTCCTTTAAAAGCTTAAAAACAAGTTAAAGGGGTTTCTCCATAAATTTTTCTAGTTCATGGTGAAGGAAAAATTTTCAAGCTTCGGGAATGCTCGCATCGATTCCCCGCATAAAAATACCCCTATAGGGTCTTTTTGGGAAAAAATTTAAAAAATTTTGTTCCGGTCCCAGTATCCTGTCACTTGGAGCAACTAATCCAAAGTAGTACTCGTAATTGTTTATGAAAACGTAAAAACATAATTATTAGAAATGGTATTTACCTGTTTAGATAATTAGAAGTTTCTGTGCAATTCGTTCCTTTGAGATAAGTTCATGACTTATCTCATATACGATGCCTTTATTGCAAGCACGTGCCATTCACTCCTCAATCAGGCATCAAAGTATTTTTAGGAGGTGTATAAAAACGTGGGAAAACGTGAATGTTGTCATAATTTATACGATTTATAGTTTTTTTGGATGGAAGTATAAAACTAAATGCTAATTGCTCTATAACATCACGCAAAACATTCTGTATATTTAGAAAAATATAGAAAATTCAAAAACTTTAGATAGAATCTAAAAAATGTAGTCAAAATCTAGAGAAAATCGAGAAAAAAATCTGGTACTACTTCGGACTAGCTACCCCAAGTGAGAGGGTACTGGAACCGGAAAAAAACTTTTTAAAGGTTTTCAGAAACTGACCCTATAGCGGTATTTTTATGCGGGGAATCGATTGCGCGCATTCCCGAAGCTTGAAAATGCTTCCTTCATCATGAACTAGGGAAATTCTCTTAAATGCTTGAAAACAAGTTTTTTAAATGTTTAGCATGTGAGTCTTGTTAAAAATGTGGCCCTAAAGAGGGTCGTTGGGCTAAGAATATAACAGCAGCTTCATGGATATGCGATCTCGTTTTAAAGATCTGAAAAAGATCGGGTGCGGATAATGCTCTCTAGATAATATGGTTTAATTCACACACCTTTTGAGAATGCCGGCTTATCTTGTTTGCACTAACATTTAATCCACCAATCTTGTTTATTATTTAATTTGCCAAGTAAATTTGGTCTGCAAACCACAATGTTTTTTGTATTTTGAATTATTGCACTAGTTATTAGAAATTGTGCTTTGAAGAGACGTATGTTACTATAAACTTTATTTTCCATTTTTACATTGAAGGATTAAGGACTAAACATTGAAGGACTAAAATGTGGTGTGGATACAATCTTGTAAAAATAAATACGTAAATAAATACAAAATAGGAATGCCAAGAATAATAATGCTTAATCAGATTCCTGTGTTTATAAGGGGCCGTTTAAAGGACCAGTCCAGTAAGTTACAATCATATGAAAATGATATATTCGGAAAGATCATGAAAAATGGAGCATTTGTTGTTTTTATGGCATGTTCTGAATCGTTGCAGTTTTCGAGATAATTGCATTTGAAAATTTGAATTTGTTACAAGCTCTTCGTTTTAATACACAAACTTTTTAAAATTTTTTGCGGAAAAGTCGATTTTTCCATTAATTTTTTAAATTTTCATAAAATGAACATGGTAGAAATTTTTTATAGCTAAATGAGACGAACAAAATGACATCAAAATAATTCAATTTGAACATTGTTTTGGATTATTGAAAAGAAAATTCTGATTCATGTTTTCGTTTCAATAACTCAAAACAATGTTCAAATTGGATAATTTTGGTGTCATTTTGTTCGTCTCATTTAACTATAAAAATTGCTGCAATGTTCATTTTACTAAAATTTAAAAAATTGATGCAAGATGCAAAAATCGATTAAAAATTCAAAAAAGTTTGTGTATTACAACGAAGAGCTTGTAACAAATTGAAAATTTTAAACGCAATTATCTCGAAAACTACAATGATTCAGAACATGTTATAAAAACAAAAAATGCTCCATTTTTCATGATCTTTCCGAATATATCATTTTTTTCATATGATTGTAACTTATTGGACTGGTCCTTTAAAGGCATACGTGGGCAAGGGGGGGGGGACTGTTCCCCTATTTCTTCTTATTGTCCGCAAAAATATATAAAATATTTTTTTCTCTAGATTTTTTAAAGCTTTTCATTATTTTTTCATTTTTAGTTAACTTCAATGGATCCTATCTTTTGGGATATATCTTGTTGGTTATTGGATTATGCTCAAGAATTAACTCATATGTTCGATTTTCATTTATTAGCATCGCACGACGAGTTGAAAGAATATTTTACGAAAATCTTTCCATTTTGTATCAAACGTAAACCCAATGGAGTGTTGGGGATTTGTTTTGTTTGGTCTAGTCTAGACATCCATAAATGTTTTTGGTTGTAATCTTAATAAATCTTTTATATACCAAGTTCTTTAAAATATCACTCATCAAGTACAAAATTCTCTCGTCATGTGTGAGAATCTTCCAAAATTGTTGTCTTAAGCTATCATAAAAGCAAAAAACTAGACAATATTCTTGTTTCATCAGATGATGAAATGTGAAAAATTAGAAAATTTAAAGATTGGTTCAATGGAGCTTGAAATCTGTAAAAAATCTAAGGATATATAGGAAATTTTCAAAAAAAAATCTTCCAAAAATGTTGCCTTAAACTATCATAAAAGCAAAACGCTAAACAATATCCTTATTTCATCAGATGATGAAATGTGGAAAATTAGAAAATTTAATGATCTGGTTCAATGGAGCTTGAAATCTGTAAAAAATCTAAGGATATATAGGAAATTTTCAAAGAAATTCACATGACATACAAGAAACTTCAACTTAATGATCAATTCGCAAAACTTTAAAAAAATTTAAGTTTAACAAAAATCTTGTCTGGAGATAAACTACCTATTTTAAAGTCATTAAGGCCTCTAAATTTTAATGTTTGCATAGACAAACCTTTTTAATTCGCCTATTTTAGGCAGTTTTCTTAATGAGATTAAGGTTAGACTCGTCATCTCGATCTCAAAAAGGCCAAAATTTTGCTTATAAGGTCTGTTTTTATTAGGTTTTAGGCTTTTCGTTAGCCAAAACTTAAAAATGAGGCCAAGAAGAACGGAAGAAATTATTTTTTCTTCGGTTTATTTGACTGCGGTTATTGCTTCTATTGTACCGTATCTGATAATTTTATATGTAAGTTGTTTTTATTATAAAAAATGATAAATATAATAATTTCTTTCGACTCAGCACAAATATACTTCATAAAACTAATTTTTGTTTAATAAGGTTTTAACTTTTTTTATTTTCAATAAAGTTTTTAGACAAAAAATAAAATAGACTTTATCAGCTTTCCAACAATATTAAAATCATTTCAGATGGATTTAACTGGTCTGAGATATTACCATTTGAAGTTGGAGTACATTTTTCGAGATTAGGGCTGAGCCCCCGCCCGGATCTCGACAAAGAAAAGTCGGATTCAGAAACGGACTTCAGATTCGCGTTCAGCGACCCCGAAAACCTAGGGTATACCACGATTTCAAAAATTGATTCGAATTTTTCTTACTATGGCTACCCCAGGTTCGAGATTTTGAAACATCGTCTCGTATTATTTTGTGAAATTAAAAAAAATCGATTTTTATTTTTTTTTAAACATTTTGGATTTATAGATAATTTACCGAAAAACCAAAGATTTTGGTGGTACAGCCTATCTCATCATTTTTAATCTTGGTATAGCAGATTGTATCCAATTAGTTCTACATTTGTTTGCTTTTGTTTTTTCTTTAGCTAACACCACGTTTTATCCTTGGTTGAATAAGGTAAAATGTTATTTCCCAGAAAAACTCAATCCATACTCATTTATCCATAAAAAAAGATTTAAAAATTGCATGAAACATGACATATCATAAATATAAAAAACCGGTTTCTGTGTCCATCCATCCGTCCGAACCACAAGACTCAATCATTATTATTTATAATATGGTTTTTTAAATTTTTGTAAAAATTATAAAATTATGATTTTTGAAACATTTTGAGTAAAAACATAAGGGGGACAAAGAGAAAAAATTTCATTTTTTATTTCCAGAGGTCATGCCCCTCCCCTAGCGTCGCCTCTGCCCCTGTAACATCATTGTCTATAATATGGGCATTTGAAACTTCGGCTTCTGCAACGCCGATGTTTGCGACGTCAAAATTTGATCATCTACGTATATTGGAGCTAATTTTAAATAATTTAAAAAAATGATATTTTCCTTTTCCTGCTGTCCAAAAATTTAGTCATCTAATATAAATATATAAAATTTTTAGGCCTGTGGTAGCATCTTGATTGGAGCTTTTATGGTTTTTAATTCATGCACTTTATTGCTAGCTTTTGATAGATTTATAATGTTGTGCTTGCCTACAAAAATAGCGAGGGTCCTAGATGGGCCGGTTATGAAGGTATAGTCTGTTTTTGAGTTTATTGAGATCACAAGTGTCGGAGTTACTCATAAACTTTTTTGCTAGTTTCTTCTCATCATTGCTTGGTTAAATGGCCTAACCTATCTAATTTTGACACTTTTCCCGGAATGCAGCATAATCTATTGGTTGGAAAACGTTGGCTGGGAATATACCCAAGAAAATTGGTGTCCTCTTATAGACCGCCTCGAATTTTACTTGAATGTCGGACAATGTCTCCTCGGCGCCATATTCTACATCATAATTATTGGAAATCTCGTATATTTGGTGATTTCTCTTCAAACTTTTTAAACTAAACCCAAAGAATTTTTAGAGAAAAACTCTTCCAACAAATTTCAACAATAAATATAGGGCGGAACTCAACTTGCTTTTTCAAGTTAGCACCATTTTTGGACCGTTTTTGTGATTTTTTAGGCCATAATCATTGGAGGTTATGTGGTTGTTGCTGAGGTGGTGTTTCATTCGGCAGAGGTGTTCATCCCCGACAATATGTTGGCGTCGTTTTTGGGGAGTATTTTGTGGATTGGAGAGTGTGGGCTGACTCCATACGTATATTTGATGATTAATACGTAAGAAAAAAGTAGATAAAAATTAAAATTGTTTTTAGAACTCTAAGAAATGCGTTTATTGAGTTTGTTAGATGTAAGAAGCCTCATGTGACGAGTGTTCAACGCAGTTGGATTACTTAAATTTAAAAAAATTTTATAAGCTTTAAAGTAAATGTTTTCCATAGCCATGCAACTCTAATCTTAGATTATACAGTCAAACTCGATATAGTGCCACCCACCACGCTTGAAAGACCATGGAGGGATGCCTCTTGGTGGGAAAATTTGTAAACGTCATCAAAAATCAGGATTAAAAGACTTTTAAATAATCTTTTTAATAAGATTTTTAAACCCGCCAAGAGGCATCCCTGCGTGGTTTTTTCAGCGTGGTGGGTGTCACTATATCGAGGTTTGACTGTATTCGTAATTAAATGTATAACTTTTATTTTTAAATAAATCTTTTGCAAAAATTAAAATCTTTCCAATTTTATATAAAAAACGGAATGTTATTATTCGTAAAAGTTCATTCATTCAAAACAAGATAAGAATATGAAGGGACGCCCTTCATTCTAGTTTTGTTTTTCTAAATGATTTCAATATTTGCTTACCTACAAGTACAAGATGTAAAATATAGGTGGGATGTCTTACTAGAGCAAATTTTACGAAAACAACCATAGAATTGTCTTAAAGATCTTTTATGCAAACATATTTTGTACCAAAAATATTTTTGTTGAACATTATTTAAATTTTTAGAATTTTAGAAAAATTATTAAGATTTTATGATTATTTTTTAAAATTAATAAATTTCGTAAAATTTGTTTAGAAGGCTATTATGGAGTTTGAAGAGCCTAAAGCTAAGTTATTTCGTAAAGATGAGATTGTGGAACCCAATATTTGTTATGAAAAGGTATTTTTTGTATCTATACCTGGTCTAGACCTATAGGTTAGGCGACGGGGGCGTAATAGACCAAAAAATCATGATTTTGCTCAAAATTTGAGCAATAATCGTAAATTTTGTCAAGTCTTTCTTCGCCGCGACGGGAAGGGTACAGCTTCCCCCCCCCCTACAGTTTATGCCTATAGTTATACATATAGCTTATACTTATACTTATAGACTATATCTATAGCCTATAGGGGTCATCCAGTATTACGTAAACAAAATTTTCCGTTTTTTGACCCCCCCCCCCTGTAATCAACCGTAATCATTTGAATACCAAATTCAAAAAAGTTGGAAAAATTCAAAAAAATTGAAACAAAAAATTTTATACATTGTGATTACGTAATCATTGACCTGACCCCCCCCCCCTACTTGATGACGTAATATCTGAATGACCTCATACCTATTGATATAGCTTATACCCATAACCTATCCCTATAGCCTATATCTATAACCCACACCTATAGCCTATACTTATAACTATATCCTATACCTATATCTATACATACAGTCTATATCTAGAATATAGCCTATATTATAGCTTATATCATTTGTAGAAATCATTCAAATCTCGCAACAAATTAATACTCAATGATCTCCCAACTCTTGAACTTCGTTGCCAAAATCGTCAACTTAGCTGTTCTGTTACAAATCTATTAATTTCAACCCCTTGTTTAAATAAGCTCAACTTTCATGACGACCCTAAGGAATATCATTTCAATATGGCCGATTTTATAGAAGAAGAGACCATTGATTCTTCTAGACATACTGTGGCGAAATACCTCTATAAACCAAGAAATCAAAGAATAGCTGTTAAATTCATCCCTATACCGGTGCCAAGATATAATGACTCGTCTAAAGAAAATAAATTTAAGCAGCTAATCAGGGAATTCGAGTCTATGAGGACCTTGAATTATTCAGAGAATATTGTAGAACTCTATGGAATGTGTTTGTATAAAGAAAGGGCTTTGTTATGTATGGAGATAATGGACATGACTTTGAAGGTAGAAAAAATGTTTTTAAATTTTAACAAATTTTCCTTAAAAGATTTATTTTTTAAGGACCTATATCTCAAATACCATAAAGAATCCCTTAAAATACCTGAAGAACTTTTTGGGTATATTGCCTACTCTATAGTTTCTGCTTTGGATGAATGTAAAAAACATGGAATTATTCACAGGGACGTGAAACCAACTAATGTTCTTGTAAATCGGACGGGAGAAATTAAACTATGCGATTTTGGAGAATCTCGAATTTTGGAGAATTCGTTAGCAAGCACACTTTCCGGTACGATTCATTATTGGCCGCCAGAAAGGTTTTGCATGGATCGATCGAAATATGATGTTAGAGCCGATGTCTGGGGATTAGGTAATTTTTATTTCAAAAAATCTAGAAAATAATAGTTTAAATTTTAGGAATTACTCTTACAGAAATGGTCTATGGTCGAATCCCTTATCTAGCATACGAATATGGAGAAAACATCGAATCTGACTTGTTTACGCTGCAAAAATGTGTTATAAACACAACATCGGCGAGAGTTATCGACTTGTTTTATAAAGATTACTCAAAAATGGTGCAAGATTTTATCAGTTTATGTGTAGAAGAGGTGAATCAACGAGCAAAATATGATGTCCTTATAAAAACAGAATTATATCAACACTATTCCAGAATTATTACAATCGAGAAAGTAGCCAAATTAATCGATTTTGATTTTAAAGAGGTAGATTAAACGACAAAATAAGAATTGATTAATTTTTAGACGCATATTCCAAAGTTCAATGGGCATACTACCGTTTCTATGATAATCGAAAAGGCGCTAAGTGCTAGAAATTTAAATGCAAAAAGATTAGAAGAACAAGAATTGAACGAAAACAAATATGAAACAATAAAAATGGTATAATAAAACAAAAAATTAAGAACAAAAAACAAACAAAAAATCCAAAGCCTAAAAAGCCAAACCTAAACTTCTGCCTACATATAGCAGTAAAAATTCCAAGAGCTTCGTTTTCCTGATCGCGTTCACTATCAGCTTGGAGTCCAATTGAATGATGCTCTCGAATCACCTCACCTTTTATTCTACCCTTCCCACTCTGATCTTCGATCGGAATTTCGAATTTTTTAAATTTTTCTCGTCCCACATATCCCCGAATCCGTAACATTTTTCCATTAGCCTCTTTTTTCCCATGTCGGCCTTTTGCTGATCAGACATTCCAGGCTTTTTCTCGCACTGTACAACACAAATCCTCTTAACAACTAAGTGGCATGACATCAAGTTCATCGAGCACTTGACGTCATGCACTCTTATTTTTTTCCCGTGAAAGTTTAGAAAAATTGAATAATTTTTCCCAACTTTTTCCCTGTCTTATATAGCCTATGCCTATAGATATAGCTTATACCTTTATCCTAGCTTATATTTACACCTATAGCTGATACCTATATACATACATATAGCCTATATCTAGAGCTTATACTATAGCCTATCATATATAGATAAAGTTTTAACCTATACCATGTCAAAGCCTAATAATATTCCTAAGCCTAAACTCAAGTCTACGCCTAAACCTAAGCCTTAGACTAAGTTTAAGACTAAGCTAAGCCTAAACCTAAGCCTAAGACTAAGCCCAAGACTAAACCTAGAGTAAGTCTTAGCTTTAACCTAAGCAACAATATATATAAGAATAAAAAAATACTTTAAAATTTAAAAAACCTTTAAAGCCTTTGACGAAGATTAAAGTAAGCCTAAGCCTAGGATAAGCCTAAGTCAGTTACTTTAAAACTATATCTTTATATTTATATATGATTATAACTTTTGAGTTCAAAAAGTTTTCAAACCATTAGATAATATAAAATAAACTTTCAGATCGGCATAGAACATAATATTGGGAACTTTGAGAAACCAGAGTTTGTCAATGGAAACTATGTAAATCCTAAAAATTTCACGAAGTTTTGGGAATTTAACCCAACAAGGTATACTTCTATTCTTATTTTTCATAAACAATAAAAATTAGCTTAACTTTGGATGAAGAAAGCATTAATGGACGTCCATCGGAAGAGGTTTTTTTGATTACTAATTGTCTAATTCAAACTTTTAGGAGATTAATAAATTTTGTCCTATTATAAGCCCTAAATTTGATGTAAAATCAAAACTTTCTGTTACGTGGCTAGGTCATTGCACTTTATTCTGCCATCAAGAAGGCTTATCATGCTTATTCAACCCACGATGGGACATGGGAGGAATCTTTTATAGGCATAGAGCTCCTCCATGCAAACTAGAAGATGTTCCAAAAGTAGGTTTTGGAGAAATATTTTATTTTAGGATTATTTTTTTAGTTAGATATCATATTTATTAATGACTATAGTGACATAGATTCTGTTGAAAAATTATCGAGATTATACATAAACGCAATATGGATCATGCCTCTTGGTTGGAAGCAATTTATCGAAAAATTTGTTAGCAGTAATAAAATTATTGAATTGAATTGGTAGGTTTCAAGAAGTTTATCAAAATTGAAACGAATTTTTAGGGGAGACAAAATTTCTATAGCTCTATATAATAAAATCTATGACATTCTATGCATTCCTATACAAAGAGAAAGTGATAAGGTAAAAATATTCCTTGAAAATCTTTAGGAAATGAGGAATTCTATGAAACTTATAAAACTTAGAGGAAATTTAGAAAATCTAAAAAATATAAAAAATCAAGAAAAGTCTTGAAAATCTAGAAAAAATAGCCAAAATTTAGAGAAATCTAGACAAAATCTAGACTTGTACATTACTAAGAGGTCAGAATTAGGAGCTGTTTTTTGTATTTGATGCGTTCGAAAACTCGAGCGTTTTAAATACCCGCAAGTTTTTTGTTTTTGATGCGTTCGAAAACTTTCAGTGAAACTTTCTGAAAGTTTTCAAACGCATCAAAAAATAAAAACTTGCGGGCATTTAAGAATTTTGTTGCCTGATTCAATAAATGCTGTTTATTGAGGCGAAAAAAGTTGGAAATATTTCCACTTTGAAATATTTCCGGAAATTTATGCAACCCTAATTACGTTAAAAAAAATCTCTTAAATCTAGCAAATTATTAAAAGATATATTAAATAACTTATGAAAACTTTTTTAGTGGCTATCAGCTGGCTTTCTAATTTCAAGCCCTAGCAAAACTCTTTGTTATCTAGGAAGAACTGGGCTATGTGAACAAGAGTTTAGAAAAATCCGAGAAATCTACAAAATTGATCTGCTTGTCATAGGAATAGGTTATTATCTCCCTCGGTAAATGAAAAAAAGAAGTATACCTATGAAACAAATTTATAGCTCATATCATGGTGTGACTCGAGTGGATCCAGCAGAAGCTGTGAAAATACATCAATTAATGAGTGCAAAGAGAACGGTGGGAATTTTTTGGGGTACTTATGGGTGCAAAATTGAGGTAATATAGAGATTTATTTCGGTTTTTAACCTGAAATTTTAGTATTATTCTTTACCAAAAATTGAGTTACAAGAAGTGTGTAAGGAAAAAAACTTTACCGATGAAGTGTTTGTATTAAATCATGGAGAAACTTATTGTGATAATTGTTGATTTTTTATATATGTATAAAATCTTTTATATTCTTTACGTCCTATAACTCAAAAATGGGAAAAGAGATGATCGAATGAAATTATAAGGAACAGAGTCTTCGCGCTAATATACAAAACAATTCAAAACATAAAGGGATTATTCGAGATTGATCTTATTATGGCGCCTTCTTTGCAAATATTTTAAAAGAAGGAATTAGGTCAAAAGAGAACATTTATTCGAGAAAAAGAAATAGTACTGTCAAAATAAAAATCACAAAATTAGCATTTTTATGGGACACCCTGTAGTTTAGGAGAAGGGAGGGGGTCGCCTTGGCCACAAATTTATGGGCAAAAACATAAGGAGAGACTATGAGGAAATTTTTTTAAAGTATAGAAAACTCGAGATAACACTCCTAAAATTGCCTCCCTGCTGATATAAATTCTCCCAAATAACTTGTCTGAACTTCACGCCTTGTATGGTGTACAATTTCTTTCTCTATACCTTTCATATTATTCAGAGATGATGTTGTATCTTAAAGCTAATCTTGAATTGTGCTTAAAAGTGGACTTTGAACAGGGGAGTGCAAATTAGGAGCCTTTCTCAAAAATTTTTTTTTGAAAAATGACGTTCTAGGGGTAAAAATAGGGTGAAAAATCGATTGCGCACACCTCCGTCGCGTGAAAATGCTTTCTTCACCTTGTTTTCGCTAAAATAGCACTATTTCACGTACAAAAATAATGCTATTTTCCCAAAAACAAGGTGAAGGAAGCATTTTCACACGACGGAAATGTGCGTAATCGATTTTTCACACTATTTTTACCCCTAGAAAGCCATTTTTCAAAAAAAATTTTTTTGAGAAAGGGCCCTAAATTGCACCTCCCTTTAACATGATGTAATATGTCGTGGTAAGCTCGAAGCTTTTATGATATCAAAACACAGGACGGTCCAGTGTTGACTCGAGTACTTACATGTCGAGTAGTATAAGAGTACACTACTCGACTGAAATCGAAAGATCGAATCGAGTAGTGTACACCACTCGACTCAATATTTTGATTTCAGTCGAGTAGTGTACACTAATCGACTCATCATTCGAGTAGTGTAAACTAATCGATTCGTCATTTGTGTACTCGAATACAATACTCAAATACAATACTCAAATACAATCTGAATTCAGAATCTGAAAGTAGTATAAGAGTACACTACTCAACTGAAATCGAAAGATCGAGTCGAGTAGTGTACACTACTCAACTCGATCTTTTGATTTCATTCGAGTAGTGTACACTACTCGACTCATTATCAGTACTCGAATACAACACTGGGACAATCGAAGGAAAGAATGTGGCGGTGTAGCCTTTGACTCGCAGATCCTGATTAAGATTAGGCCGATCGAAAAATGCTAGAAGCTCAGAATCGGATAAAATGTTTTCATTATACTCGTAGGATCGGAGACAGAATTCTGTGTTCCAAAACATATTTCATCAATCGGCCTTATCTAGATTTAAACTAAGTGACCAGAAATTCCTAGAGGGGCATAAAATGATAGAAAATCGGGAAAAGAAGCCATTTCAGCGTTGAGCTCCTCCCTAGATGGTCATGTGGTGTCTAGCGTATCTTTGACTGTTGTTTAGCTTGTTTCCGATAAAAGTTGGCTATTCAGAGGACCGGCTCTGAATTCAACCTTACTCAAACTCCTATAATTATTCAAGTTGTTCACTCCTTCTTTCACAAGATCCACAGCAAACAAAGTTTTCCACAAAAGTATTTTTGGTGGGGGTGTAATTATCCCTCGCTCGTGAGCTTTTTTAGGTTTTTTTCTATTTAGTCTTCTTAATCGGCTTTCCATACTTTGTGGGTGTCTATAGTCGTTAGGTTGTTCGTTTAGGATTAACTAGCATGATTGTTTTTTGGCAATGAAAAAATTGTTTAATTAGGCTGTAACTGAAGTTCATGTGATTCGGGAAAAATACACTTTGCACTTTTATCTTTACTTTTAAATTGAAAGTTCGCGTCGGCATAGGAGTGATGGCCGGAGCCGAAAAATCGTTCGGTTCCGATTCATACCCTAAAGAACCCCCCCCCCCTAAATTTAGGGGGAGGGGATACCTAGCATCGCGCAGCGGTTTTGGGGGGCAGCTAGCAGCTCGCGGAGGGGTAGCTAGCAGTGCTAACGGCGCGCGAAGCGCGCCGTTAGTCTTTTTTAGACCTTTTTTTGGTCCTTTTTTTAATCGTCAAAATTTTTGGTACCAAAAATTTTTCTGAACCCACTTAGCATAAAATCGAAATTTTAGGGGGGTCCTTTAGGGTATTTCCCGATTCCATATCGACTTTTTCAATTTTTCGAAAATCCAAACATCCACCAAATTGCAAGTCGTTGTGTATTTTATCAACTTTATTTAATAACTAATCAAATCAAATGATATTGAATTTTTTGATTACTGTCGTAAAAGCTTCAAAATTATTTAGAATTGCCATTTTCTGCAGAATTCGAGTTTGAATCTTCAGCTGAATTCGAGTTTGAGTCTTCAGCAGAATTTGAGTTTGAATTTGATGTGTCTGACGCAGCTTCTTCATTGTTAGAATTTGAGTTTGATGCGCCTTCCATTGTTTGTCCATAAGTGTTCAAAATAAGCGAGACGCCAATAAGGAAAATCAAGAAAATAGCTTGGGATTTCATGGTAATTTAGGAAAATCTAAATTTGAGTAAATAAAAATTTAGGTATTGAGAAATTAACCGGGTTGGGAAATAGAATTATCCGGATTTATCCGGTCCCAGGAAATTGGATAAATCCGGACTTAGCCGGGGAATTCTGGAGAATCTTTTCCCCAGAATTACTTGGTTTAAAAAGACATCTCTCTATTTTCTAACCTCGTTGGTGGAGTGACAAGGCAGCGGCTTCGTCGCCACAAGGTCGCAAGTCGAATCCCGCTTGGAACCAATTTGATTCAAAATTGGTCAACTTGGCTCCAAGCGGGATTCGACTTGCGACCTTGTGGCCACGAAGCCTTTGTCACTCCATCAACAAGACTTAAAATTGGATAAACATCTTTTCAAATTAAGTAATTCTGGAGAAAAAGATTTCTCCAGAATTCCCCCTAGGAAATCCCAACCCTGCTCGTCTCGGCGAGCTGAGTCGAATTGCGTGACTCGTTTTTAAAATTTTGAGTTCCCTCTAATTTTTTCAACAAAAACCGCAGTGCCCCTCGATTTAAATAATGGAAAAATTCGTTCATTTTTGCTAAAATAGTCAAATGGATGTTTTTGTTGAAAAAAAGGACAAAAATCGATGTTTTTCCACCAGATGATCGGTTTAGTTTTATTTTACGAGCCCAATCTGCGTTTACGAGTCCATAGCCACTTTACGAGTCCAAGTATGCTTTCACGAGTCCATAAAAATTTTACGATTCCCAAGAAAATCTGATTTTTTTTTATGAAGAATTATGACCAAAATATTTCCTTTTTCAAAAGATCATGTAGGTACGCCCCACCCTGTAATTATTATTTTAGGTGGATCAACCATCAAATGCACTTTGTGGATCCAGGTGATCCCACCGTTCACACTCAATCGATCGAAGGCACTTGGTCAGCGCTAAAAAAATCCTTGAAGAGTCTTCATGGTTCATCTCCCGAATTGCTTCCCACCTATTTATATCAATATTGTTTTAGACTATGGACTCGTAAAAAGATGTTTGGACTCGTAAAATATCTATGGACTCGTAAAAGCACGCTTGGACTTGTCAAGTATCTATGGACTCGTAAAGTAAAACTAAACCAGATGATCAACATCCAATTTTTTAGGCACACTTCATGGGACAATTAATAAAACTGATTCACTGGTTGAGTATAAATTTCCTTTTATTCAGATAATATGTCGATTTCAAACTATAACCTTAAAAACGACCGAATTTACTTTTTACCAACCAATTAAAAAAGGATTTAAAAAGGAAATCCTGTGTTCTTATCGTTGGATTTTCTAAAACCTATAGATTTGTCTGCTCTATGATAATTATACATCCAATCATAAAGATCTGGAACAATTTAGAATCATTTTGGAACCAAGATTTTTATTAGGCTTATTTTAGTGTTCTCTAAAAGATCAAAAAATCGCTATTTCTAGATTTTTTTATTCTTAGTGCGATTGATGGGCTTACTCTACTTAATGGAGTAATGAAAATGCAAGGTTGTAGCTAATTCCAACTTTGGGGGGGGGTCCATTTTGCATTTTACCAACCCACATGCATTTTTTACAAAAAAAAATTTGGGCAAAAAAAGGTGGATCATTAGGTAAATTTATTCATTATTTTTGACCGTAATTTCGAGGTCTAGGACAAAAAATAATGGCAATTTTTTAAGCTAATTAAAAATGTTCAGAAATTTCTATCTGGCCTATGTATTCCAATATGGAGAACATTTCTAGCGTGATTTCGAAAAAATCCGAAAAAACTTTTTTCAATCCATCTCACTATGGCCGCCGTGTAAAAAAGGCTAAAAAATTGAAGTTTCTACATAGGCCAGATAGAAATTTTGACCAAAAAAAATTATCTAGGGTGTTTTAGACAGGTTAGAAAATTCAAAAGATTAACGTAAAATAGGGGGCACACCACCCTCATCCTATAGGGAAAAATGGTTCACCGGTAGAATGAAAAAAGCGAGCGGTAGAAACCGGTCATGTTGAACACGAATATAATAGCCGAATCAAAAATTGCTGGCTAATTTTCGAATTATTATCAAAACAAATAATGCGTTTAAGGTTAAAGGGGGGGGGTGCATGCCCAGTACGCTTCTCAAAAAAATTTTTTTCTCCAAATTGGCTGATTTTTGGTACACGGGGTTTTCGGGCACGAGAAATCGATTGGCGCAGGTCCCAAGTTCCAAAAATTTTTTTTTTGGAACTCAAGACCTGTCCAAACGATTTCTCATGCTCTTACACCCCCGAGTACCAAAAATCAACCAGTTTGAACCAAAATAAAAATGTTAAAAAAATTGATTTTTTTAAATATGAGGTACCCCCGGTAGGGGTCAAAAAATTTTTTTGGAACTCGGGACTTGCGCCAATCGATTTCTCGTGCCCGAAAACCTTCGTGTACCAAAAATCAGCCAATTTGGAGAAAAAAATTTTTTCGAGAAGCGTACTGGGCGTGCACCCCCTTTAACATTAAACGCATTATTTGTTTTGATATAACTCGAAAATTAGCAAGCAATTTTTGATTCGGCTATTATATTCGTGTTCAGCATGATCGAATCTAGGTTTCTACCGCTCGCTTTTTTCATTTTACCGGTGAAGCGAATTTGAGGGTGGTGTGGG
>JAQGBS010001420.1:0-15787 GCA_034698545.1 Acrobeloides obliquus | reverse complement strand
CGGAATCCCAGCCATTTTACTCATCCTAATTTGTGCGTTTTGCCTAATTCGTCGTTATCGTCGCAGGAAACAACAACGTATAGAGGGCAATTATAACGCTCGTAGTTCAATCATAACTAACACAAACAAATATTCGGATTCATATAGAGGGTCTTGGAAAGTACCCCCTATAGTACAGTAAGTTTTGAATACAATTCAAAAAAGTCTGATCTAGATCAGGGGGTAAATGCGGATGACGGCGCTCCCCTACGGCATAATAAAATTCCGAAAAGGTGCAGGTAAGGGTCAAAAGTATTTTAAAAAATATTGCTGATCGACTCAGCTCGACGAGCGCTTCAAAACGAGTACATATTATGAATTTTTGGGGGTTTCTGCCCGCGCCTTATGAGTAAAGGCCGAGCCTTTAGCCAATTGTCCATGGGTCAATCCCTCAAAATCCCATAATATTGTACTCATTTTGAAGCGTTCGGTGAGCTGAGTCGATTGGTAACATTTTGACCCTTGCCTACACTTTTTTGAAATTTTGGTACGCTGTGCCCTCAGCTACCTGGGGAGAAGGTTGGGGTAATGTGAATGATTACCCACCGACGCCTCGCTCAGCTACCTGATGGGGGTGCAAATGTGGATGATTGCTCAACGCCCATTCCCCGCACAAAAAATAAATTTTTTAGTGACGACTTATGGGCCATGGAAAGAGACAATGTTGTTATCGACTATGAGAAAAAATTAGGTGCTGGAGCATTTTGTAATGTATATCAAGGTAATTATATGCCGTATGTTATTAAAAATCTTAGATTACATATAATTCGTTTCTGCGCCATGCTTAAAATTTTTGAAGATAGTCAAGTGGTTAGGATGCCAGACGTTCGCACTGAAGGGGTGGGCTCGATCCCGCTTAGAGTGAATACTTTTTGCATCATTCAAAATTGATGAAAAATTTTGCATATGGATAATTTTTATACGAAGAACACGATGATGATATCATTTTTTTCATAAAAAATTATTTTTTAAATTTGTATAATTTTCCAAAACAAGCTATATCAAAAATAATTTTAGGAAGAATAATCGGAGACGCACCCATCAAAAAGATTTATCATAATCTTATTGCAGTGAATCACTATAATAATTGTGATGTGGCAATCAAAATGCTTCCATCTTTTGCCGATGATATAGCGAGATCGGATTTTAATCAAGTAAAAAATTAAATTTTTCAGCATGAAGAGGACTTTACCCCTCCACCGAAAATGCTATGCCCAACCGAAAATTTAAAAACGGTTAACGTCATTCGATTCAGCTTTTCGAGACGAGTAAAGCTAGGACCATATTGTACACAGCGGCTACAGAATTCCATGGCCGAGTGGTTAGTGTGACAGGATTTAACTTACAGGTCGAAGTAATATCACCATCATATTTTTCGCATAAAATTACCCCTAGGCAAAAATTTTCATCAATTTTGTATGATGCAAAAAGATTTAGCACCGAGCAGGATTGAACCCGGATCTTTAAACTCAAAGTTTGTGATGCTATCCACTAGGCTATACTTTCGTTGCCTCGGTGAAACAGACTTTATTGTTGTAAGTTTTCCTATTTAGGAAATCAATTTTATGAAATCACTAAATTATCACCCTCATTTGGTTAGTATGTTAGGTTATGTAGCAGATACAAGAAGTCCTCTACTAATCGTAGAATATTGTAGCCAAGGAGATTTGTTACACTTGATCAGAGAACGAAAACATGAAATTGCTAATGTGAGTTTTCTCAAGTTTTTTCTCGAGCTACAAATATATAAAAGTGCCAGAAACGGGTCTGTGTAACACGGGTGCACCCATGGGTGCACCCGCGCATCCGCATTGTGTAAAACGGGTGCGGCGAATTTTTTCATACAGACTTCACACAAAAAGGAAACTATCCCTAATTTTTGGTCCTCTTTCAGATGCTGAAGTCCGTTTGGCTTTATCTAATTGCTTTGGGGTACTTGTTATTGTAATCGACCCCTTATCTTTCTTATCTTTGATTGGTTTATTTTTTATACTTTTTAATTTCAGGGCTATGAGAACCAGTCTGGCTTAAAAATTAAAGATTTGGTATCATTTTCATGGCAAATTTCGAATGGCTTGGTAAATAATTTTATATTATTTTACAAAAAAATCCATATAAAAATTTTTAAGGAATATTTGAACAGCGTCGGGTGTATTCATCGAGATGTTGCTGCACGAAATGTGTTAGTCAATCAAGGAAATATTTGCAAAGTATGCTAAAATTCATTTTTAAAATGTTGTCAAAAAATAGAGTACCATATAACCAAATGGATAAAACAAATTTTCATTTTTTCGCGTTTTTTTCATTTTGGAGGGGACCATTATGTTTTTCCGGTTCTTCGGCCCGGGGGGATAGTACGTACCCAAGTTACCCTTGCCTGGGAGATATGCCCAGACACTTAACAGTTATTCTTCCTCCATATGTCAAACATGATTCTTTTATAGATCGGTGATTTCGGCCTATGCCGTTTAACAGACAACTTATTATACACGGCAAGAGGTGGCAGACTACCCCTTCGATGGATGGCACCAGAATCATTGAAATCGTTTGAATATTCATTCAAATCTGATGTGTAAGGCTAAATATTGAGAAGAAAATACAGTCGAACGTCCCAGATAATATGCCACCCTAGTTCCGTTCCCTGAGAACACTTTCTATAATTCAGACTTGCCCTGTCGGCCTAAAAAAATATCGGCCCTGGGCTGGCCCGATCAAACTTGGGCGGCCAGAGCCGGCCTGGCCATAGTCAGACTTGGATTCGGCCCTGCACACCTCCACCCTCGGTAGGACACCGTCTTGTGTCCGGTCTCCAGCAGTGGCGTATTATTGAGGTTCAACTGTATGATGAAAAATGAATAATTTATACAAATTTTAGATGGTCATATGGAATTTTATTGTATGAGTTATTTTCTCTTGGAGAAGTACCATATTCAACCATCGAAAATAGGCATTTACTGGACTTTTTGGAAAGTGGACAAAGATTGTCGAAGCCGATATATTGTCCGGAAGAGATGTAAAGATAAGAGCCTTTACTCCCCCCCCCCCTCCTGTCTTACACTTACTCCTCACATCAGTCTTACTCTCTTACCCGCGTCTCGCTCTTATCTCCTCCTGTCACAGATTTATCCACCCCGGTTTTACCCTCTTACCCTTTAACCCCCTCCCGCCACGGTCTTACTCTCTTACCCCTCCATCCCCAGCCATGGTCTTACCCTTTATCCTCCTTCCGGAGATGTAGGGAAAAGGGTCGGCTGGGGGAGGCACTTCCCCTCAAAAAGGCTAATTTTTACCAAAAACATAAGGAGGGACCCCTGTGTGTAGGGATTTTTTTAGAAATTTTGGCCCACTAGGAGGCATCTGCCCCCTTGCATACACCATTGCCACCCCTCGTCCACTAGCTACAGAATTGATCGATGCCTCTTCATTTTCAGCTACCAAGTGATGCTAAAATGTTGGCGCCTCCAACTCGAAGAACGCCCTTCATTTCGTGAAATTTGCCTAATTTTTATTCGCATCCTCGAAAATGCTACCGCCGAATATGGCTATGTCCAAACGATTCCGGATGAACCCGTGCAACAAGTTGACGATGTTTGAAAAAAATTAGAAAAACTTTTTTAAATTTTTGACATGACATAGATTGAAAGATCTAATTTTTTATACGAGTTTATAATGTTGATCTCATTTTTATGTTAGCTTATTTATTGAATAAATTTTGAGTTCAAAACATTTTTGCACATAGGAGTAGGAATTTTTTGCACTAACATGTTTTCGTGCATTCCATCTGTCGGAAAATGGCTAACAAATCGCATTTTTAGGTAACAATCTCATTTTTGAGCGAAAATTGCCATTTTTTAAGATTTTTAATGACCCAGGTCACCAAGACGTGGATTTTTTCCACATTCTCTTCGAATACAAACTCCGAAAAGTTGAAATTCCTGGCACTAAATTTTTTGGAGTTTTGCAATTATGTCTTGATCTTCAGAAATACTTGCAACATAGACTAAGAATCCTTGTAACAATTCTCCGTTCTTTAAGCCTTTAAAGAGTTAGCTAACATCGACTACATCATGCAAAAATTGATAAAACAGAAAATTTTTTGAATTTTGTAATGCTTGATCAATTGTTTCAATAAACAACTTTTATTGATTAGAGAAATGAAATACATGTGCATATTTTCGTTGTAATATACAGTAGAAAATTCATCGAAATTATCTCGACAACGATAGCGACTCGAAATTTACTGTCCACGTCAGTAAATTTACCATACCACACACCACCTCCACTATATAGAAAAAATCGGTTCACGATGACATGAAAAAAACGAATGGTAAATCGATAGATCCCACTATCCTGAGCAACTTTTATATTGGGTGTTTGGTCAGGCGATCGTTCATTTTCAAGTTCTGTTCAAAACAAGTTCTTCAATAAACATAAGGGTACCCCCTTATGGTCATAAAAAAATCGACGGTACTTGATGGTCACAATTTTTTCCATACCAAGTTAAAAGTGTACTAGGGGCTATATTAATACGATTAAAGTAGGTCAGAAGTCGCAATTCGCTCATTGAAGCGAAAAAAATGACCCCAAAAACTCAAAAAATATTATCTAATTCCAGGTGCAAAAAATTGTTACTCATGATGAATTCGAACCTGAGGCCTTGTGGACATAAAAATAACTCTTTATCCACTCGGCCACGTAGGCAACATTTTGACGTTGCTCAAATAACTCAAGATATAGATTTATATCTATTTATCGAAAATAGCCCCTATACAAGGGAAACCTATTTTTGAACAGAACTTGAAAATGAACGATCGCCTGACCAAACACCCAATATAAAAGTTGCTCAGGATAGTGGGATCTATCGATTTACCATTCGTTTTTTTCATGTTCATCGTGAACCGATTTTTTCTATATAGTGGAGGTGGTGTGCGTCATGTTCAGCTGCGTTGCGATTTAAAGGACACCAGGGCCGTAGCCAAGGAATTTAGCAAACTATCGCAAATTGTTAGAAAAAAATTTAAAACCTATCGCAAAAATTTTTTTGTTTTTAACTCTTGAAGAAACGTCCATGTGGGAGGTTTTAATAGAAAATCAACCACGTAATTTTGCGATATATCGCAAGGCAAAACATATGGCAATGCGATAGATTGCGATATGCTGGCTACAGCCCTGAAAGACACAATATCTCGATTGTACATAGCTTCATAATTTTCAGCGGCTAAACAAGCTCCAAAAGTGTCTTATACGAGATTGCCGCTTGACAAAAGATCCGTTTTAAAAGAGAGTTTCTATAAGGATCGACCCGTGGAGACAACAATTTTCCAAAGTGTTCAGTTTTTTGTTGAAACCGGCATATACCCTAGGTTTTCGACTATGCTGAACACGATGGTGCAAAAATTTTGACCCCAAACCTTACTTGGAATCGAGATTTGGCTACATGGACCATTTTTCAGGTATTATGGGCTATTTTGGCCAATATCTCGGTCAGGTGAAAAGATTGAGCTTAGATCAAGGGCTCATTAGAAAGCTAGGGGGTATCGGGGGGCATATCAGGGACCACTGAAAATTCTATATTTGGTGAGATAATTCAGAAAATGTGGATAATTGTTGTTAACAGGGCCTTTATTGAACAGAATACATGATGATAACCACCTATAAATGAAGGAGTTTTTTTCCTCTTTACTCATATTCGTCTTTTTCCTTAGACAAACAACTATAAAAAATCTGTGCTTTAACAGCTAAAAATATCAATTTTGATGATAATTTTACCAAATTGTACAGCTGTTCCTTGATACTGATCAATGTTATATGTATTTGGTTTTTAATTTGCTAGCAAACAAAAATTCTTTGTTTAATTGCTCTCTGCTGATAGAGCTTTGCCTTAGTCACCAATGATCCAAAAGTTTTCCATTGATATTTTTTGCACAATGGCATTGTTTAGATGATTTAGTCTGGCCTTTTGTCTTTTAAAAAAGGGTGATAAGGTATGAGGGAATTTGTTGGGGTGATGTGTTCCAATGTTCAGAGGCAATAAGAATAATATATACTGCATATATAATTGAGTAAACTAAGAGTACTAGACACAGTCTTTGTTGGCCTCAAAGCTTTTATTATGTGGTCGGTTCTTTTGGGTCTTCTGTGTCTAATATGTATTTCTTACCAAACGCCTTTAGCAGGCAGAATTGATTATCAGACAGAATTTAGTAATTTTGTTCAAAAGTAAGGTTACAGTTAAATTATAATTATGATATCTTCCACTTGTTCATAACTATTAAGCTTAGCTTATGCCAGGGTTCCCCGGGGTCGATTGTTGTATTTGATTAGTGAAACGTGAGCAAAAATGAATGAAAAAGTTGACAAGTGAGGTCTCGATAAGTGACAAATGATTAGTGACAAGTTCACTAAAAAACTGACAAGTTTGACACTTGTCACTTATCACTTGTCACTAATCAAGTACAACAATAGACCCCAGGTGTCCTTATTTATAAGAAATATTCTGATTTTCGATCCCAAAATCTTATTTACAGGGTGGTCCTAAAGTTCGTATACATTTTAAAATTTGTAACCCACTTTAGATTCGAACGAAATTACGAAAACGATGCAGAGCGTACCTTCCGCTTCAACACTTTTGTTCAAAATGTTGACAAGATGCTTGAGGATTCTAAGAAAATGCCCACTGCTAAATTTGGCATCAACAAGTTTGCTGATTGGACTAAAGAGGAGAAGGCTAAGGTTAGACCTATATAGATTAACTTAAAATAAGCTATCGTTTTAGCTCAATGGTCTTCCAAAAAGGACAAGACCCATGTCAAAATTGAATAAACTTTCTAGCAAGACTTCAAATTATAGCTTGCCACCATCTTTTGATTGGAGATCAAGAAATGTTGTCACGCCTGTCAAGAACCAAGGACGTAAGGTTATAAGTATTACACGTTTTATATAAGAAGATTTATAGGATGCGGCTCATGTTGGACCTTCCAGACCACCGCCGTAATTGAATCCCATGTCATTTTGTCTGGTCATCGTGCTGTGAACCTTTCTGAACAAGAACTCGTCGACTGTGATAAACGCGATCAAAGTGATGGCTGCAATGGTGGCTGGCCAAATGTTGGATTAGTGTAAGCAGCCTCATTCGATAAAGATGTGGAGAGCCTAAGCTTTTAGATATGCTGTTGAGCATGGACTCCCAACTGAAAAGGCCTACCCATACAAAGCCGTTAATCAAAAATGTCATGCTCGATATGGTGAGAATGGAAGAACATACATTAAGAATTGGACATTTTTGGGACCCGATGAGGATGCAGCTGCCTATCAATTGATGCAACTTGGACCAATTGGATATGGTAAGGCAGCTTATATACCCCTAGTTCATTGGGGGAAGGGGGAGGGAGACTCTAAGTGGTTAGCCAAGTTGTGTGCTTCCCACCATGGCGTAGTAAAATGATTTAAAAAAGGGGCAGCATCTAAAATTCATGCCCCTTTTTTAATCATTTTCAATACTGCACCGTTTCACCAAAAATGCATCTCAAAAGGTGGCTTTATAGTGGTTTTAAACAATTTTTTAGACATTTACGTTCCCGATTCTCTATATAACTACCAAACTGGCGTTTGGTGGCCATCTGATGCAGATTGTCAAGCAGCTGAAAATGATGGCCATGCCATTACCATTGTTGGCTTTGGTACCGAGAACGGTGTTCCATATTGGCTTATCAAGAACTCATGGGGCACCGACTGGGGTGGACTGGATGGCTATTTCAAAATTCACCGTGGTAATTTGACATGTGCTATGGGATATGATATTGGTGATGATTCTGGAGATTTTGGTGATGGAAATGAATGGTTTGTGGCGGTTACTCAATAAATTACTTAAAATTATCATAAGATTATAAATTTTATTGTACTAATTTATAGCTCGTTATAAAAATATTTACAATGAAAAACCGAAAAATAATTTTTATATCTACAAAAAATCAGTCTAGTACATTTTTGTGAAAAGAAAAACCAAAACCAATGAAAGTATGGCACTAACACTTTGGGCTCGTTCAGAAATGGCACTATTACTCTCGGTTGATGCAATTATTGTTGACCCGTTTTCATCAGTATAGACAGCGGTGGAAGCGCTTTCATCTGTGTAAACTGCGGTTGTAGATCCCTCTCCTTCTTCGTCTATAATACTGATTATAGTGCCAGTGGTGGTTTCTGGAGTCACAATCATGGTTGTTGTTTTAGGCGTGATATTGACCACTTTGAAACGTTTCGTGATCACACCAGTAGTTGTCTTAGGAGTTATAATAGCTGTAGTCGTATTAGGGAACAAAATGGATGTGGTCGTCTCCGGGGTAATTGTTTCAACAGCAAACTTTTCGGTCACGATTCCGGTAGTTGTCTCTGGAGTAATGGTGGCTGTTGTGGTTATTGGTGTGACTTTGTGGGTTACAATGGTGGTCTAAAAATTTTTCTTATGTTGAAGAGTAATGATGACTTGGATGTTTGAGGCATGAATTTATAGAGTGATTCAAAAAAGGACGATTTTGATTTTTGTGCAATTTTTTCAAGATTTTTAATTTTACCAAAATAACTCTGTAGGGGCTTTTCTTATGCGCAAAATTGCTCTTTTTTGAATCACCCTGTACATGGTGAAGGGTAAGTCTCTTTATTGTTACTACTTACTGCGATAGACCCTTCTTGTTCTACTTTAGTTTTATTCATTAACAACACCCTCTTTGTCGTAGCTCCTTCTAATGGCACAATTTCGACATCAGAAGTGGTATCAGTAGTATCCGCAATGTCATAGTAGTGTTTGTCTTGGCCGTTATTATTTCCCTCTACAACAAGATCATGATCACCATCTTTATCAGGTTCGGCTTCGATAATTCTGCGCTCTTGCATATCTCTAGCTGAGTATACAAGAGAAGCTAAAGCAAGTAGAATGAAGATTTTCATGGCTGTTTGAGGCCTAAATAATTTATTGTTAGTTGTATAAAGATATTGTTACAGAATTCACGCTTTGCGCTTGGGTGCTTTTAAAAAGTAACAAAAAAGTTTATTTGTCACAACAGTTACCCTCCCTTTTTCGGTAAAAATTTTTAATCAAATTAATCATTTTGGGAATCTGATTTTTGACCCTTTTACGGGATGCCGATCTCATAGACGTAGATAGATTTGTATTTTGAGGGACGATAGCAAGGATAACAAAAGTCGACAACAGTTACAAATTTTAAATCTCTCCAAAATACTTTTCGTTTTTGTCGAGTCGGATTTCCTGGGATACTTTTCCCATTATGAACCTCAGGGCTCAAAAGCTACGATATGTGCATACAAAAAGGGTAAAATTTGGCAAAAACTTGAAAATTGGGTACCCTGTATCTTTCATTAAGTACCTAGTATACTTTAAGATTTTTTTAGTTTCAAAAAATTTTGAAACACTTTTTTTCTACATTCCCATAGAACTCGAAATTTAGAGATAACATGTCATAAGAAGATACTGTAAAAACAAAAAATACATTTTTTTCATGAATTTTCACAATTTTAATTAAAAAGATGGTTTTCCGACCGACTTCTTTTTTAATAAAAGCTAATAATGATCAAATCCACTAAAAGACAAAACTACCCAATCGACCACAAAACAAGCTTTAAGAAAACAAAAGTTCTATCATTTAAACGATCCCATGTAAAACAAAACCGATCGTAAACCTTTAACTTATTCACATGCATCGATTATTAGGGTGTTTTCATTAAATTATGTATTTCAGCCTTGTTTTTTGTTTATATATATCATATTTCGTCTGGAATTCGAAGATACAAGTTCGAAAATTCGGGGAATAAATATTTGTTCATCTTGGGTGGAAAATTAGGGTGCCAAGAAAACACAAATCTTGTTTACAATCGAATCGTAATTGGGCCAATAACATGCGATATTTAGAAAACAGATTTGTCATTCTTTCTTGTATGCGTATAAGACATATCACGTTATGGAGATTAAAATATTGAGTCAGGAACAGGTTTTATGACTTTAGGAAAGAAGAAAAATAATAGGCATACGTTTGCTAAATGAAGTGTTCAAGATCATTTGTTTTGCTAGGAACAGTAATCATTAAACTTTATGATATCGATCAAACGTCACTGATTCATAAGTCAAAAAACATAAGTGAACAGATTTTGAAATTATGTAACATTGTACAGGGTGTTTCAGCATAACCACCTATCAAAAAGTTGAATATCACAGCGAATTTAAATGATTTTTAAATGCGGTCTTTTGAAAGTTGTTAGTCTCGTCGGGCATGATATTTAAAAAAATATTTTCAAAATTTTTGAATGGCCTGAGTATTGAAACGAAAATTTGAATTCCTTAAAGTGAGAGAAAGTCATGGCGGGTTTTCGACAAAAAAATTTTCGGCAAAAAATGATCGAGTAACGTAAAATAAGCCTATATTGGATGAAAACTAGAAATATTAACTCGAGAAAATGTTTTTAGCGAAAAAAATGATTTTGGCACACAACTTATAAAAATGAGATACCCCGATAGGGGGTCAAAAAATTTTTCAAAACTCGGGACTTGCGCCATTTGATTTCTTGTGCCCGAAACCCCCCCCCCCCCCCCAAGTACCAAAAATCAGCCAATTTGGAAAAAATTTTTCGAGAAGCGTACTGGGCGTGCCTCCCTTCACCCTATTTTTACCCCTAGAGGTCATTTTTCACAAAAAAATTTTGGAGAAAGGACCCTAATTTGCACCCTCCCCTTTAAGAGGAGCATAAATTTATATTTTCACTTCAATGCATATATCTCTTCCCTGAATCAGGATCAGGGAAGTTTTTTCACGCATTGGGAATGTGCGCAATCGAATCTCCGCGTAAAATTACCCCTGGGCAAAATTTTTATCCGTTTTTGGACAGAGCAAAAAGAATTGGTTCCGAGCGGGATCGAACCCGCGGGCCCAACGTTGCTTAAATTGCCAGATCGGATGAAATCGCTCATAACTGGGGTTGGAAAGTTTCTATAATATCTCTTTTTGAAACAAACTATATTTTGTCCTAGACCTCCGAGTTACGGTCAAAAATGGCTTACAATTTTGAGCTTTTTAGGGGTATACCTCTCATAAGGAGCAACTTTAAGTGATCAATAAATTCCTTCAGATTCGAATTCCCTTTGTTGAAAACCCCCTGAATACAAAAATTTAGTTGATTGGAAAAAAAAACTGTTGAAAATTCGAATTTTTTACTCAATATAGTTTTTTTCAATTTCTATTTTTCAATTTTTAGTTCATCATGTATGGCACTTTAACGAATAATATTTTATCTGTATTTTCGCACTAATGTGGTTTACTTCTTGTGCTCCTTCTATGTAGAATATTGAACTTTGTAGTTGCTTCGTTATCTTTTGAAACCGGAATTATAGTTGCTTGATGCTCTTCTCCTTCAATATGTTGTGCTCTTCAAGATGATCTTAATTTCATTATCGCTGCCATGGTCGTTTTGGCGAACATATATGCTCGAATATGTTGAAATAAAAAATATTAATAAAATAGTTGTGCAGAAATCTGCCATCCTATAAAACTTTTAACTTTGATCCGGACGGGGTTTTACCATCATGAGAGCGCTTCAGATTAAAGAAGATCAAACTCCATAACAGTTTTAAAAAAGTCTCCGAGAAAAATATTATTTTTCTTGCTAGACTTAATGATCAACCTATAATGTTTTGTCGTCTACGTGTTGTTTATCAAAGTTTGTAAGTTTTAATTTGAACTTTTTCTTGTTATTTACCTGTACAGTTATTCATTAAAAACATGTAATAAAATCAAGGGAAACTTAAAAAAAAGATAAATTGCATTAAAACTCATAAGCTGGGTTGGAAGAGGTTACGGATTTAGTGAATTTTTTGTGTGCTCTTCAAGATGCGCATAAGAAAAATTTATTTAAACTATTTCATAAAAATATTTATACAGTCGACCCTCGATAAGACGACATTCTGGGGAAAAAGTTAACATCATACCGAAGTGCTTTCACGCCGTAAAATGTTTATAGGAACCGGACCCAGGGTATCGTCTTATTAGGGGTGATGTCTTGACGGGGTAGTTCCGTAGACATAGGAGTGGTAAGAGGTAATTAACAGGAATAAAATTTCTAAAAGTCGAAAAAAATTATAAGGGTCCCCTTATGATTTTGTTCCAAAATTTAAAATAATTCAAAAATCCTAATGGTTCCCATTTATAATTTTACACTAAAATGTCCAAATTTCCCATTTTTCACCCAAAATATCCAAAGTTTTACAATTTTCAACAAAAATCGTAATTTTTGAAAGTTTTCAGCTTAAAAACAAACATTTCAAAGAAAATTTTTTTAATTTCACATACCTCTCTCATCTAAAACGTTTGAACGAAGGATCGCTGCAATTTGAGTAGCGCTACGTAGATGTTTTCCATTCTAGATAATCTTTTACCTTACTGATAACAACCTTATAAAACTGTTAAAATATGGAAGTACTTTCACTTTTCATTCCATGTATAATAAAAGATAATGGTGAAAATGTAGGTCTTCTTTTTTAAAAGAGTTATTTAATTTTACAGGCTTGCATTCTTGACATTGGTGTTATTGATTCACTGCAGCAATGCAAAAATTGGATTTGATGGAATTGCATCAATGTCTCCTAACGATTTTAAATGTTTGAGCAATAATGGTTACTCATTTTTTATTGCTAGAGCATGGAAATCTTATGGAAATTATGATGAAACTGGAATTCAGAATATTAAAAATGCTAGAGCTGGTATAGACCCTTATCCTACTACATTAAACCTGTAATATTTGTGACTCAAGACGATCTCGTGAACGCTCGATTTAAACCCCAGTACTAAAACAAAAGTTGTAGGGGACGTCCGTTTCCTCCACCAATGGAAAAAAAGTCTGGGGCGATGGTCAAGTGATCTAAGGCGCCGCCCGTCCGATCTGGTAAGTTAAGCAACGTTAGGCCAAATTGTTTGTTCCATTTTTTGTAAAAGAATTTTTTTTGAAAATCAAAATTTTACCCTAGTGGGATCGAACCTGCGGGCCCAACGTTGCTTAACTTGCCAGATCGAATGGACGGCGCCTTGGACCATTTCGCCATTGCCCCCGGACTTTTTCCCATTGGCGGCGAAAACGGACTTTACATTTCCCATTAAACATTGGCAGTTTTTAGCAAAAACAAGTGCTCCTTCCCCCATTCCTCTGCTGAAATTACGTAATTTGGGGGAGGGGCAGTGGCGTAATTTTTCATTTTTTTTTACCAAAAATGGATACCATAAAAAACGATTTTTTGGCCAAAAATGCCATTTTTTAGTCATTTTTTGTCAAAATATGATTTTTCTGGTAAAAAGGTGTTTTTTCAATTTCGAGAAAATGTTCATTTTTTCAAATTTCAATAAAAAATGGCATTTTCTAAAATATGATATTACGTAATTTTTCCTTTAACTCCTCTTCCGTGATTTTTGTGATATTTTCTCAGACCCCATCCTCTTCCTCTTTGGTTACATGCTTTCAGGATGATCCCTTGGTCGCTTTACAGAGACACTATCTTTAAAAAGCACGATTTCTTTTTTAGCCGGCTGGACAGATACTGATGCCTACATTTTCCCATGTTTGGAATCTTCTTGCGCACCACCGGCTAACCAAGTAGCTATACTTTATTTTAAAAAAGAAAAAGAAAGATAAAAATGATAAAATTATAGGTTGAGGCCACAATTGACCAACTTCGAGCAGAACAAGCTGAATTTGGTACACTTTGGCTAGACATTGAACGTTACGCATGGCCATCTGATCAACAACATAATCGAGATTTTATAACTGGATTGATTCAGGGTGCTAAGGTATACGATATATCCATAGCCAGAGGGATGGAAATGCCGAGATATACGCACACTCAGAAATTTAAAAAATAAAACAAAATATAAAAAAATAAAAAGGCCCTCTGATAATATTGAACTACTTGGCATTAATACCCAATACCTCGCTCTCCAATGACAGAAAAAATCTTATCTATGGATTTTTTTGGGAGTGGCGGCGTCACCACGCTTCTGGATCCACTATTGCGGACGCTACACTTGCGGACTCAAATCTTGCAGACACTAAACTTGCGGACTAACACTTGTGGACCTACACTTGCGACTATCATTTGTGGACCTACACATACGGACCAATTTTGGATTTTTTTAAAGATATTTTGGAGAAGAGGCAGATGAAGACCAATGAGTGTTTAAATTTGTTAATTTTAAAAAACTTGTGAAAAATTTTAAAATGTTCATTCGCGATTATTTAAAACATTCAAATTTGATCCGCAAGTGTAGTATACGCAAATGTATCATCCGAATGTGTTAGTCCGCAAATGTAGGTCCGCAAGTGTAGCGTCTGCAATAGTGGATCCGGAAGCGTGGTGGCGCCTGAGTGGCATGTTTATGGGGCTTTTCAAAAAAAGTGATGTTATTTAGAACAGAAACGTGAATGTTGGAGTATATACAAATTATAACAACTGGGCAGCTATTGTTGGCGGCAGTTGGACTGGTGCACAAGATCTCCCTTTATGGTGGGCTGATTGGAATGGTCATCTAGTTTGTTAAAACATTTTTCAAAAAAATTAGTTGAAATTTTAGGATGTCACAACTGGGTTTAGCCCATTTGGAGGTTGGACTAAAGTTGCAGTTCATCAATATAGTGGAGATTTAAAAAATCCTCCTTGTGTTTCTGATATGGATCAAAATTACAAGCCTTAGTGATCTATAAAGATCGTTTGAGCAAAAAAAATCAGTGTTAAATTTTTTAAGGAGAAAATGTTCCAAAATATAATTTTGTTGAAGTTTTTGAGAAAGTGAAAAATTTAGGAATTTTTTATGAAAAATCATGATGGGATGAAGGTGGGGCCGGAGCGCACGTGGACAAACAGTATCCCAAAATTTTGACCCATTGCGCGCGAAAAATCACCTTGGTCCCCCAAGATGATTTTTTCGCCATTTTTCTCCAAAAATCGAAAAATTGTCTTGGCTTCCTCTTATAATTTTTTTCAACGTCGACGTCTGTAATGTTGATGTCAGCGTCTTTAACAGTGACGACTGTGACGTCAGCTTGTGTGTAACGTCGACATTTCGACGTTGACATCAGTAATATCGGCGTAATATTAGTGCGCGAAGCGTACCAATACTAGTTACCATTTATTTTATTGCCTTGTCATATATTATAAATAGTTTTGAAATAAACTTTTGCAAATTTTAATCCTCAATTTCACCGGATTATATTATAGAAATTTTTTTATTGTATAAAAATTTCTTATTTTCAAGATTCCATTGTACAAACTTTATGAAATCAATTTGGCAAATTTTTTTACTTTTACAATCTAAGGTTAAATTAGTTTATTTTTACAATGCCCTCTATCCTGTTTATCTTATAACTCAAAAATATCAAAATTATTTTATATAACCTCAATTAACTTTAAGAGCCCACTAAAAGTTATTCGCGTCATAGGTAAAATTGTTCGTAGGACAAAATGCGCTATTAAAGGTCGTCTTCTACTAGTAAGTTTAAATTATAAATTTTATATTCTATAAAAGATCGGATGAGAAACTTTTTATACCATTTTTTATTCTTTTTACAGTCTATATTGTGAACCTAGTTGGTTCGGTTGTTAGTAGTCTAAAGAAAAATTTTGGATCCTAAGAAGTATTATTTTTTAGTCTTTGAAGGTGAAACTATGCCATCCAATAAATCATTTCCGATGGCTAAAAATAAA
>JAQGBS010001419.1:0-15788 GCA_034698545.1 Acrobeloides obliquus | reverse complement strand
TCAGACCTATTCAAAGGTTAAACAACCCGAGCGGGCCGTGAGCCCCACTACTAGCTTGGGTTGTCTCTGTAAGCGGACAAATAGCTACGGGCCAAAAATCGTGCTGCAAAAAACTTATATTTATACCATTTAAATCCGAAGACACTGCGCTAGACTCTTGTGTTGGTGCTTTCTTGACATCAGGAGTCAAAATTTTTCCCAAATTTGTATTTTCCTCACATATTGCGCATTCTGTATTTCTAGAGCTTCCAATATTAAGAGTACTTTTGCAAGAAGTAAAGTCTTCATTAAAACCAACCGACCCACAAAAAATTTCTTTGTAACCAATATTGCCATCTTTCCTATAAAAATCATGAGGTTTAAAGTAAAGTTTAGCTTTTTTACTTATAACATTTCATGGCTGTATTTTTATCATGATCAACAAAATTTTCTCCGACTTCTAAATCTTTATTTTCATCGACAAAGCAGCCTAAAAATTGAAAAATTGAATAAATACAATTGTTGTTGCAAATGGAGCTACTCCTGCTTTAAAGAAAGAAACATGTCAACTTTTTGATGGATACCAAAAAGTGAAAAATTTTACTCCTCCCCCTCCAAGATGAAGTAAAGTTGTAAAGCTGATGAAGGGGTCCACCCTATTGATAATTTGAAGGGGGCTGGGAGAAGAAATTTTACTGATTTGTCTCTTGCCCCTTTTAAGCCTACTGCACTAATACAACACATGTGTTTCAAACAAGAGTATAGAGAAAAAACTGAAGCCAGAATTGAAATTAGGCCCTTCTCAAAAATTACTGGCTATGTAATTTTGAGGGGGAGGCTTACAGTAACCTGTTTACAACCGAGCTTCAAAATTTTTCCGTTTAAAACACGTGTACGAGCCATACCTTCTATCCGCATAATACCATTTTCACACCTATACCGTAGATGACTGTGCCTATAGCTTTCTGCATTCTCAATACTGTTCCCATTTTTGATGCAGCCTAAAAATTTTTATTAGTTAAAAATGATTAACTTAAAAACTTTTTGTATTTTCTTCACTACCAGATTTTTCTGCAACACTTGATGGAATAAGATAACTCTGATGACAGATATCACAGTCAATCACCTCAAAGCCATTTATAATAGCCAATAAATAAGAAACAAAGTAGAAAACACAAAGAAAACGTTTCATCTTGATTCAACTTCAATGTTTATGTATAAGAAAAGAATCTCTTTATATAGACCTTTGTCTGTACTCCGAGTTTAGATCATTTAAACCATCTCTTATTTTGAACAGTTATTTACGGTTTTTCGTGAAAACTTGTTATTATAATGATCAAGAAACTTGATCAGTGATTGTTTTCTTTGAGGAAATAAAAACAGTCTTATTTCGTTGAATTTTTCATAAATGATTTTTAAACAAAGAAAAATAATTGTGCTACAAACAAAAAATAGATATAAAATTATATAAATAGTTTTAAAAGCATTTACTGTATAAACACAGACAGGCACGTAGGGAGTGAGAGGTCTATAGATTCCCACGAAATAAAAAAATTGAAATTTTTTCCCAATGATCCCTCTTAAGGGGGACCAAGGAGTATAGACCCCCTACCAAATATGGATTCTCACTACGTGCTGAACACAGGGTCTGAAGAGACTCACTTTTTTTGGGACCACAAGGACCCGTGAATCCGGGACCCAGACCTAGTGGCGTAGGCAAGGGATGACAGAGGGAGGCAGATGCACTCTAATGAGCCAAAATTTAAAAAATCTTTACACATAAAGGTCCCCTTTATGTTTTTTGGAAAAAATCAGACTTTTTGGAGAAGTACTCCCCCCCCCCCCATACACACAAGCACAACTGGTGTAAATTGGCACTAGTTTAGTTTAACGTGAACCCCTAAATTTACTTGATTTTTCGAACTTTTTTATTTAACTTTGATCAGAAACGAGTACATGTTGGATTTTCGCTTCAATAAACACTCTTCTTTCTCTGAATCAGGGTCAAGGAAGCATTTTCAAGAATTGGGAATGCTCGGAATCGATTCTCCGCATAAAATTACCCCCAGAAATATGATTTTGAGGAAGAAATTTCAAAATTTTTCGAACACCAACAATTATCTCCGGAACCCTGTCGAATTTTTAGATGCGGTTTTTTTAAAGTTAGATAGGCTAAATGTGTACCAGATGAGGTGACTTTCATAAAAAATAAAAGTTCCTAATACTTTTTTGCGTTACAATATTTTGTTTTAGGAAGAATCGGCGGTGGGATACTTGCGGACGGACATTTGCGGACGGAAAATTTACGGACGAATACTTGCGGACGGACATTTGCGGACGGGAAATTTGCGGACGAAACGTTTAAAAAATTCAAATTTTTTGAAAAATTTGAATCTTTGAAAAAATTGAATTTTTCAAACGTTTCGTCGGTGGTGGGATACTTGCGGACGGACATTTGCGGACGGAAACTTGCGGACGAAACGTTTGAAAAATTCAAATTTTTCAAACGTTTCGTCCGCAAGTTTGTCCGCAAGTCCGTCCGCAAGTTTCCGTTCGCAAATGTCCGTCCGCAAGTGTCCGTCCGCAAATGTCCGTCCGCAAGTTTCCGTCCGCAAATGCCCCGTCCGCAAATTCCGTCCGCAAATGTTCGTCCGCAAATGTTCGTTTGCAAATGTTCTTCCACAAATGTCCCGTCCGCAAGTATCCAACCACCAAGAAATCACTCTTAACAGTCAAATGTTTGCCTCCTATCCACATATGCTTTTTCGTTTACGCATTTTATGAAAAATTTATATTAAAAATGTATAAAAGTCATACAAATTTTTAAAAAAAACATCTTAGAGATTTCGGCTATCGCTCATCACAAATTAAAAAAATTTATTTTATCTCGATGGTTATTTCATCTTCTCCACCATTTGGCCAAACATCTAAAAAGATCCATGAAAACAAAATTTAAATAACTAAATCCTTGCTTAAGTGAAATTTTTTGGTAGTCTTGGAAGCATTTCTTTTTTTAAATTCCTCTAAAATAATAATTAGCTTATAATAGTTGAAACTTAAATTTTTACTTCAAATTTTTGTTTAAATTCATCTTCGGCATAACATAGCTTAAATGTATACTCACGATCAAAAAATTTCATTTTGGTAAGAAAATTGATCACCATATCGGCTTTATAGTAGGACTAAAATCTTTGGAGCTACTACACAAAGGGGAGGGGGATTTTGAAATTTTTTTCTGGAAATGATCCCCTCTAGGGATAAAAACATGCGGGAATCCGAATTCGACATTTTCAAAGCGAAAAAACGCTTCCTGATTCAGTGAGGGTGTAAGCAAAAAGTCGCAAAAATGCGATTTTTGCCTAAAAACGACCCCTTTTGGGGTAAGAATGTGCAGGGAATCCGAAATTTGCCATTTATTTCTTGAATCCTAGGAATTTTATAAATGTCAAATTCGGATTCTCCGCACATTTTTACCTCAAAAAGGGTCGTTTTCAGGCAAAAATCGCATTTTGCGACTTTTCGCTTCAAAAATGTCAAATTCGAATTCCTTGTATATTTTTACAGTAGGAGCAAAAACCTTTAGACTGAATTCCTTGCATCTTTAGACTGATTCAGTCTAAAGGTTTTTGCTCGCTACTGTATCTCTAGAGGGATCATTTCCAGAAAAAAATTTTCACATGAGTGTCCCCTCTCGCCCTTCGGAGTGAAAAGCGAGAGACTACTTGGTTATCTCGTTCGGACCTTTTTTCCTATTTGCGGCGGAAATAGACTTTATTAAAAAATACTTCTTCAGACCAACAATAACCACATCGAATATTAACAATATAGGGCAAAGATGGCAGTTCTATCAAAGAAGGATTATTCATTATATCTCGCAGGATATGTTGATAAAATCCCAAGTGAGCCGTTTCTACATGTAAGAGTTCACTGAAAATAATAAATTGAAAATTTTTAGTCAAAGCACCTAAAAATATACTCAAAAAGATTTTCTAGATGTGAAAGCACATAACGGGTAATGTTGTCATCCGGTGATTTAAAGAAAAAATTCTTCACAGGTAAAGGCCTTCCAATAAGACTCCTAATTGAAGCTAATCTTTTAAAAATTTCTTCAATATTCCATTGTGCTTCTCCTATAGGAATATTACATACCATTACAAATGCTTCGATAACACATGCTTTTAATGAGCTATCATTTTCGTCTGCTAATATATTCATATTCTCTTCCATTTCAATACGAAAATCTTTAGGGAGACTCCAATTAAAAATGGGACGCTGTTCTTCCATGAGAGCATATTTGAAAGTGTGATTTTTTGCATTGATTTCTTTAAGTAGTCTCAAAGGTAAGATGTCATCGTAATCTACACGGATTAAACATTTATAGATTTTTCGGAAAATCACGAGCTCAGAATTTTGAAGAAAAATTTTTTGAATAATTTTCAAAATGCTACACCTACGCCAAGTTAACAGATTTTTAAGAAATTTTTTCGCAAAAATGAAGAGGAAATCTAGCTCTACAACACCAAGATCTCAGATTTTGCAAATTTTGCTTTTTTCGTGAATAAAATGTTGGTGTTGTAGAGCTGGATTTCTTCTTCATTTTTGTGAAAAATTTATTAATTTATTATTGAAAAGAAATTCAAAAAAAATTTTTCTTCAAAATCCTGAGCTCGTGATCATACATGGGCAGCACCCCAGATGGAATTTTCAAAAAACCCACAACCCTCATTTAATCCCCTTTCCGATGGGGTCGGAAAGTTGGCGACCAAAAAAAAGATTGTTGCTCCAAGCAACCTACTTTGTGACTATTAATCTTATATTTGTCGGCCTTCCGACCCACATTCTACGTCCCCCCTTCCTCCTCCCAACCCCGACCCACAGCCCCCAGGTGAAAGACCTGGGGTCACTTGGGGTCTGCTCAAGTATGCTCGTGATTTCCCGAAAAACAACCAATATGTCTAGGAAAAAATAATTTTATTACTTTTAATTATTTGATTAAATTTGCTTGAGACTATCTGATTTCTTTCGCATTCATTTCGATTAAGAAAACGTAAAATATCAAGTAATAATTCTGTAGGAAGCGATGAAAAATTCATTTTCGGATGCACAACACAAAATGAGTTAATTTTTTACATAAAATTTGCAGAAAAACGTTATGAAAATCTGACAAAAATCAACAAGATTAGGGTCTTTTTATATTTGGTTATTGATGGTTGTTCTGAGAAGAAAATAGAATGAAAAGAAGTGGTCAGAAAGAGAGGGAAATGTGTGATATTTGTAACTAGGAAACCAAGTAACAAAGGTACCGCGCTGTTATGCTCGGAGTTAGCTATTTTTTTATAAAATCATAAAATTATGTTTGCCAAAACAAAAATGGAATTTTCGTTATAATTGTGACTAAAATTTAAAACTGAAATGGCTCTTTTTGAGGCGCCTTGAGCATAGGTATTCTTTTTCCTCATTTAACCCCTCTCATTCCACTGTTGCTCGGTTTATTGTGAGCAAGGACGGTCCTAAGCCTTTTCAGCATTTTGGTGCGTAGTAGCATGACGTACCAAAATGCCGAAAAGATGCAGGCAAGAGTCAGAATTTAAAAAAATTTCGCCAATTGACTCAGCTCGCTGAGCGCTTCAAAACGAGTACCATATCATGGTGTTTTGGGTTTGACCCATGGTCGATTGGCTCACGTACTCGGCCATCACTCATAAGGTGCGAGTTCGATCCCGCGCCTAAAAGTCATTTTTTGTTTTGTTATAAAACTCATGAAAATTTTTACATGTCCACATTTTTATACGTGGCACTATTATTTTCCCATGAAAACTTATGGGAATTAAAAATAATTTTTAGACGCGGGATCGAACCCGCCCCCTATGAGTGAAGATCGAGCATGTTAGAAAATCGACCATGGGTCAACCCCCATGATATGGTACTCGTTTTGAAGCGCTCGGAGAATTGTGTCGAGAAATTTTTTTAAAGTTGGCCCTCGCCTGGATCTTTTCGAAATTTTGGTGGGCCGTGCAAGGGGAGGGACATCCGGTGTAGTCCCTTCTCATTCCTGTCAAAGGTCGGAAAATCCAAAGAGACCTCTTATGTTTTTGGCAGGCCAGAATCAAATAAAAATTTTGAAACAGATAGGAGTATGTACTCCGGGTACTCCCCTTCACTTAGCCGCTGGGGCAGTGGGGGTTGTGAGCACCTTTTCCATGTGTAGTTCATCACTGTGCATTTGATGTAAAATTTATTATATATCGTTTCTCGGGCAACGTTATAAAAAATTGAGCACTAATTTGGTTAGTCATTGATTGCCAGATATCCCTTCAAAAAAACTTTCTACGACCACGCAGGGATGCCAAAAACTGGTATAGCACAATATCGAACGGTCTGACAATCAATGACCAACTAAATTAATGCCATCAAAAATTAACAAAATATGTTATAAATAAAAGCATATACAAACAGGAATATTTTTTATATTCTACCCTCAGTCGAAGAATTATCATTATCCGCATCGTGTTCCAATTCATTTTCAACAGATTCATTCTCTTCTTCGTTTTCAGTACTATAATCGAGGTTATCTTCACTTTCTAGGATTCCGGTAGAATCTTCTCGTTTTATCGATGAGAGTTCTAAATTTGTGCCATCCGTTGAACCGCTAATTGCTCGTAATCTATTGTCCTGATTTGCTTGGAATTCACTGTCGATATCTTGTACGACAATTGCATCCGTAATAGAAAAATAATCTGATCGTTTCCTATTACTAGGCCTAAAAAGTATAGGCTTATAATATTTTTTAAATAAAACTACCGCTTAAAAATACTAGCTGATCTAGGTGTTAATCCAAACATGCTTTCTTTTCGGTAGCTCGAGGGCTTTCTACTACTTGGTGGCATAGGCTCATTTCCTAAAAAATGAAGTTGAAAAAAGTTTTAACTGTATCAAATTTTTTACCTGTACCGCTAACGCTTAATGTACGACTCCTTGTTATAGGGCCGATTTTTATTTCTGGTAATGTTGAAGTTGAAGCTTCTTCTTCTTCTGCTAAAGGCTCATAGATTTCGATAGGTTTTGATTCGATTTTTTCTTGTCTCAAAGCCGCTAAGCTTTCTGCTATTTCTTGTAGATAATTTACTATTTCTGTCTAAAACAATCAATTTTAATAATAAGTACCGGGAACTCTTCTTATCCCCCTCCGAGCGCGGTAGCACAGTATATACTTCCCTTTTAGCAAGGTAGCGCTCGGAGGGAAGTATATATTGTGCTCACAGTTGCATAGACCCCGGTCCAAAATTTTTGTTTTTATGATCCACCTCCCTGTAGTAGGTTATCTTATATTATGCAAACACTAGACTGCAACCAGTGTTTTCTTAAGCAAAATCCAGTCGCCGTTTTTTATAAAATGCTGCGGTCCCTACATATGCAAAAAATTCGCATACTTGTCTATCATCTGAATTTTTCATGGCATTTTCAAGTTCGTTTAAACGATCCATAACACTAACTTCTCTACCAGTTAAACCATCAAGTTTTGTACACACTGCTTCTGTTCTAAAAAAAGGGGTTAACATTGCCAAAGTTCATGAGATACCGTTCTGCGGTTCTTTTAATTCTTTCTTCAGTTGATTTAACTTTTGCTGCTTCTTTAGCCCTAGAAAGCTCATCCATGCACTCTTCTTCAAAATCATGCAATTTTTCTATTTGATCTTTATTTAAGTAGAGTTCTAAAAATTTGCATATTTTACTATGATTGATCAAGCACTCAAAAATTTATATTCAGCCCTCTTCATCTCGATCAAGTGTCTACGAGGGTTGATACAATTTGTCAATGTGGGTGCACTATCTCCTCACCCAGTAGATTTTTTAGTGTCTTGCCTTCGGTGCAGCTCTAACATCCTTCTCTACACTGTACAAAACCCCCTACCCCCTTGCGCTGCTCCCCCAGACGCTGCGCGCCACCCTTGGTAAAACTTTACTACCACCACTGTACACGTGTAACCGATCACAACCTCAGCATGGAAAAATTTTTTGCACACTTCATCGTCTTATCATTTTGGGCAAAAACATAAGATGGACTCTTAGAAAAATTTTTCAGGAACAGAAGGACGACTCTCCCCCCCCCCCCTCCAACCCTTTGGATTCTCCACTGGGGGGGGGGGAGAATGCAATTAATTGTTATCCCTAAAATTGCCCAAAGACAGAAAAAACCAAAGGATCCCCTTATATTTTTGGCCGACCGACATGGTGATTTTCTTTTTTTTCGCAGCATGTATTTGCCTAACCCACCCAAGCATAGCATGTGTATAAGGAAACTTACTAAGTGACAACTCAAACAAAGTGTGCCGATGTGCTTTTTTATGCTCATTTTTCTTTTTAGCCTCTTCAGAATTTGGATGCAGCCAACATTCTTGATGATAATTAACATATTTAAACAACATATAAATATAATATATGGGTGTAAAAGGAGGCGGTATACAAGGAGTACATTCATATTGTATGACTTGATTATAACGTTGAAAGAGCCAAATTTGATTAGCTATACGGCTAGCTTCTTCGAAAATGGAGCTGAAAAGATTAGTTTTACGGTTGCTCAAGAATTAAGGGATCAGGACTGCTTCGATCTAAAACAAAATTTTGACCTTAAATGGTCAATTCCCCCCGTACAGGATGGATTTTGAACCTTTCTCCGATTGATGACGCTTTTCTTGACACTAAATGCCTATAAATAACTTACTTAAATGTTGCAATAAGCATACTCAACAACAAAAATGTTGTCACAATCAAGAAAACCACCATAAACACAGGTGGGATCCAATAACCCGGAACACAATGTATCGCTAAATTTGTGAATTTTTACAAAAAACAAAAAAAATTCTTACGCGTTGATGTATTATACTCAGAAAGTGGGATTCCATCCTCCAAATGCCCATCCCAGGCTAAAATAAAAAATTTTAAAAAATATCATTTTTAATAATCTCCTATCATAGACGTATCCAGGATTTTACGACAGGGAAGGAGCTAAACGTAGAAATTTTGAAAATTTGCCTCAAAAATTATATTTTTTCCTTTAATTTTCGAACCACGGGGGACTATAGATATGGCGTAGGCAGAAAGAACTGCTAGGAGGGGGGAGGGACAATTCAAGGTCGATTTTTTCTAAAAAACATAAGAGGGAATCTTTGTGTATAGGAATTTTTTAATTTTGGCCCACTGGGGGGCACCTACCCCCTTGCCTACGCTACTAGGCTATAGCCCCTAGCCCCTCCCCTCTGACTACGTCTATGACTCCTACCATCATCATCGCATAAATCAATTTCCGACGCATAAACTTCTCCGTAAACCATAAAATATGGTTTGTAGAAAATATTTCTTAGCAATATCCAATGCCATTGTTCGTTGGGGTATGCGATGGATTGTCGCGGTAAGCCAAACGCCAATAAAGATATCGCTAATAAAATTATAATATAGATGGAATTACTCATCTAAAAAATTATTAAAGATGGGTTCATTTTTAAGGAAAGAGAAAATTTACCATTTTCCCTGCAACTGTAATATACGGACCAAATCTGGGATGTATACTAAGATAGTCCAAAATTTTCATTACCCATAAAACGGAATCTACTGCTAAGATTAGACGAGCCATATCTCTAAAAATCATAAATGTTAAAAAGTTAATTTTTATGTCCGTCTTCCCTCCCCTTGCCCATGTCATCAATGAGCAAGAGAAGGGAGGGAGCCCCAGAAGAGGAGATTTTCTGACACCAAAGAGTTGATGACAACCAATAAATGTTGTCAATAGATGAAGAACTTCCTCATTGGATGTCCAATGAGGAGCAGTGGCGTAGGGAGAAAGGTCGGATAGGGTGAGGAATAATTACCCAAGTAAGGTCGTTTTTCTCAAAAAACATAAGAGGGGCTCTTAGGGTCTCCACAAGCTATCAAACTAACCACAAGCAACTGCACGAGCTAACGCAAGCTATCGAAAGTCATTGTACGAGTGTAAAATATAATCGTATGACGGACGAAATGGCCACAAGCTATCGTACAAGTACGATGAGCCGTCGTAATTTGCCGTACGATAATGCATTTTGTACGACATATCGTAAGGCACGTCGTATGACGCCTCGTACGACAAAAATGCATTGTCGTACATCAAAGTACAACAAGTAGGATGCCCGTACTGCATCGTACAATCATACGACAGCTTGTGGCAATTTTATCGTACTTATACGTTAATTTTAAGATCGTACGATGACTTCGTACGATAGCTTGTAGGCCATCGTACTTTTGCTTACGTTTAGTACGATAGAATGTGCGAGCTTATGCCGGCCCTTATGATTGGGGATTTTTTTTAAATTTCGGCCCACTAGGGAATCACCTGTCCCCTTCCTATGCCATTGATGAAGAGATCTTCTAATTTTTAGTTTGATGAGAGAGTAGATCACGCGGCCAGAACTTTTATTGCACCCTCTAATTTCTTAACTCACATTTTTAAATCAAGATCATAGTAAGATAATGTAGACCAAGGACGGGCTTCTTGAATGCTAAAAATAAATATATTCATAATAAATTTGGTTCTTAGTATTTAGAAAAAATGTAAAATTCTTACATTATACTAGGCATCACCCTAAGCCCAAATCCAATTAAGAATCCAACAACTGCCAGTGTTGTCAATGTATTCCAAAAATTGGCGAAGAAAATTTCAAACTTTTCTCTTATTCTTGTAGGAGCGGAAATTAATAGCTAAAAAAATTTCTCTCATACAAATATTTCAAAATTACTCTTCTAAACAACTCCAAGCCAACGCTTCCGACATAAGCCAATAAATACCATTCAGCAATTGATGGGTCTTGGGGTGTTCTTATTAGTAGAACATAAATAAAAACACACATAAAGATTGCATAACTTAGCGCCCATGTCCAAAAAGTTGTAATTGGAGCAACAAAAAATTCGTAAAGTTTTCTGCGCCAGTTTATTTGTTTCTAAAAAGGAGTCAAACTTTTGTGTCAAGATTATCGTATATTGACTTCTTTTAGACATGCTACCATAGTTTACTTTTTCTACTATACCCCCTACTCCTATACTTACTCTTAATCCTACCCTTACCATACACTACTCATACTCATAGGCCGTCTGTGACTGGATTGGCCTGACTTAGACCATTCTTGTCCTCATTCCTGCAATCTCTAGTTCCAACCCTATACTAAACAATATCAATATTTTTACAAACATTTACCATTTTCGCAAATTTAAGCTCTTGATAGGGCGGTGGGTTGACTAAACTCTTTTTCCGATTCAACTCTGTATCACTCAAATTCTTTTGAATGGTTGAAACCCCAGCTGTTGTTTTCTTCTTTGCATATCGCTTTTTCTTAGGAACAACTATGAAAAATATTTTGCATTTTATTTATTAAAGACGCTAATTTTATACCAGTAGATTGTTTATCATTTGATATAGCAGACCCTGATCGACTTTTTGTTTGATGCAATCGGGGATCCGAGCGCACACTCAACTGGTTTTTAAAGGCTTGGAAAAACTAAAAATTTCAATTTTTGTCATTATTTTCTATTTTACCGTTCCATAATGTGAGTGCTCGCTACTAACAGATGTCTTTTTTGAAGCTCGAGAATCTAGTCGCTTCCTTTGTTGTTGTTGATGCACTTTCAATTCACATTCGGAAGTATCCCATTCATCAGAAGAAGTTCCCGAACTAGAATTGGTTTCATCGCTTGAAGATGATGCATCTAATAAATCATGATGATGTTCAGAAACCGTTTGAGCTTGTAGCATAAGTTCTTCCTTTGATTTAAAATCGAGCCAGAAGATATATGGTGGAAAAATGAGGCCTCCAATAACTTTGATGTTTGTGTTCCTAAAAGGGAGGGTTTGGAAAGGCAGTTAAATTTTTGACAATACCTTCGAATTCGTAATCCGCCATGCCACAAATCAGCTAAGAGGATTTGGCAGCTGAAAATTTCAGTTTTTTGATCATTGGTAGAATTTTGGGTTTATGTAATTTAGTAGACAGGCGTAGATCTAGACTTAGGTTTTATGTCATAGGTCTTAGCTTAGGCTTAGTTTTATGTTTACGTTTAGGGTTAGGTTAGGCTTAGGTTTAGGCTTAGACTTGGGCTTAGGCTTAGTTTTATGTTTATGTTCAGAGTTAGGCTCCGGTTTAGTTTTAGGCTTAGTATTAGGTTAGGTTTAGTCTTATGTTAATGTTTAGGATTAGGCTTAGGTTTAGGCTTAAGCTTAGGCTTATTCTTAGGTTTAGTTTTATATTTATGTTCAGGATTAAGCTTCGGTTTAGGCTTAGACTTGGGCTTAGGCTTAGGCCTAGTTTAGGCTTAGTCTTATGTTTACATTTAGGGTTAGACTTAGGCTTAAACTTAGTCTTAGGTTTAGTTTTATATTCAGAATTAGACTTAGATTTAGGCTAATCTAAAATACTTTAAAGCCTAATCTGAAAAAATTATAAACATCTGCCCCGCATACCAAGGATGAGCTAAAAAAGCTCTGCTATGACAAATAACAGCCAACGATAAACAAGTTTCATATCCCCAATATGTTAATTCATAAGTCAATAATTGTAGAGTATTGTCATCATCATGCTTATGGCAGTGATCCAACAATTCCAATGACCTTGTATGGAATTGCCTAAAAATCTTTTAATCACTAACTTTTTTACTTCATCATACTCTGAGTATTCTCGCAGCTCGGCACAAACTTCACTTTCAATATAATCTTCAATCGCTTCATTGGCCAAGCTTTTATAGAGACGATTTCCGATTAGTGCCTAAATGATAAAGTTTGTAATTTTTGACAAGGGAGGTTTTGTGATCCTGAAAATTTTTTGAATACTAGGGGAACCGAACCATGTTAATGTAGGTGATATCGAACTCTTTGGTAGCGCAACATACCACTACACTGTGGTGGTCACTGAATGGCTAATCGCTAATTTCGACTTTGAACTAGTGCCATCCGCAACAAAAAGGCTTACTTTTGCCATAGCCTCTTCTCCATGCTCCCACATACAAATTGCCATATCTTGTCTTTTTGTCAAAACAGCCCATATGAAAAGATCACTGAATGGATAAGGAAAGTCATTAGATTGGTCTTCATTTACGGAATGCACAGAACCTAAAATAAAAAACTGAAGAAAAAACACATCTGGATTACCAGTATCCATATCAATTTTAGTTTCTTTTGTAAAAATTCTAGGCAGAGTCATTTTTGAAGCAACTCTTTTAGGAGGATTACAAAGTTTATTTGTTTCTACAGGATCTCCAACGGCTGGGTTTATAATATAGTTTTCGGAATAGGCTTTATTTAAATTACCCGTTTTGTAAAGGTCCTAAATTTAAGAATACAGAGTGTGCGGACATTATCCGACCTCCTATTGTCGGGTACTTTTCACCATAACTTTTTTTAAGAACATCTATAGATCGAGATCTTGGTGTCTTTTTAAAGTTCATATTCGTAGCTTTAAAATGACACAAAGATCTCGGCATATGGTTGTTCCTATCAAAGTTATGGCAAAAAAAAGTATCTAGGGATCGGATAATTTCATCATACCCTGTATTTGTGGTAAAAAGGTCTTTGAAATTTGGCCTTTCTAGGAAGGGTGGAGGTCATAGGTCAACAAGGGAGGGGAAGCCTCTCCCTGATCCACTTACTCATGGACCCAAAATTGAGGGGGGACTACCTCAAGGACCCCGCCGAATATATGAGGTGGTAAAAATTGGGTGTCAGAAAACTACCTCAAAAAAGGTCCTTTTCGCTAAAAAAAGGTCCTTTTTTTATTAAAATATTAGCCGAATTTAATGAGATGGCGGGGGACCGTCTCATCGGGAGTCCCCTCTTCCCACCTTGCCGATCTATGATGAAGGTGATCAGTGGTGACCTGCTGGCAGCCAAAACGCAAAATATTAAAATATTTTGCGTTTTCGGCCGTCATGTAGAGATTGACTTAAAAAATTTTTTACTTGAATAACGCTTTTATATGATTCATATCTTTCTTTAAACTCGTTTGATGCATATCTTGATCTGAATCCATGCCCCATAAGTTTTTCAATTACCAAGCCAATATGTGGCAAACTATATTTATAACCTCTTTTAACATTTACCACATCTTTTATGATATAATGTAAGGTGTTTGCTGGGCCTAGTTCCTAAGAATTAATAAAAGTTCTATAAAGTTATTTTTTGGGAGCCATACTGTGTTATATAGGGTCTCTAATCTGGATATAGTCAGAAAATTTTGCATATTAACTCCTTTTTCTAGCAACAATCGGACAAAATCCACTCGGTTTTGTACTAAAGCTTCCATCATAGCGTTATGGAGTACTCCTTTTGACCATTCCTAAAATGTAGAGCAATAAATTTTTTGATTTTTTTACCCTGCTAGGAACAAAAATATCCGTTTTCGCTATATCCACCCTATTCCAAGCTAATGCCAACATAAGCTGTTCATGGGGAGTCAAATCGTGTCCTTTGAGTAGAGCTGTTAGAATTGAATGGTCTACATCTTGTTGAGGTCCACCACCCATTCGATAAATTGTTACCTAAATTTTACAGGGTGCTAATAGCATTTTTGCGATTTTTCAAAATTTTTTACCACAATAATCCTATAGGGTTTTTCTTGTGAGAAATTGATTGCACGCATTACTGAACCTTGAAAACACTTCCCTGACCCTGTATTATGGGTCATCCAGATATTACGTAATCAACTTTGTGGTGGTTTACCCTCCCCTCCCCCAACGTAATCATCAAAAATGCACTAACATAATCAATTTTTATAAGGAGGGTCGAACCCCTCCCCCCCCCTCCAACATGATTACGTAATAACTGGACAACCACTTAGACTATTTTCGCTTCAATACACACATCTCTTCCTGAATAAGGGACAGGGCAACGTTTCAATGTTTGAAAATGTGTACAATCGATTCCTCGCCTAGAAAACCCCCGTATAAGGTTATTTTGATGAAAATTAAAAAACTTGAAAAAATGCCATTTTCAAGAGCATTCTGTAATACTGTATTTTTTTAATAAAAAAGGTTACCAGATTTTTATGAACGACCGCTGATAAAATATCTTTGATAAATTTTTGAGCGCTATCGTCATCAAAGCCAAAAATATTTCTCACGATTTCCACCATTTGTGGATAGACGTCTTCTGGTAGTTCACTAAGAAAGTTTATTGATATGAAATTTTTTACAAAAGGGACAAGCATAAGTTACCAAGGGCGTACAGTACCCCCTCACCACTCATCCTCGGACCTTCCGCCTTTATAGTCATTCATCCATCCATCATGAGGGTTTGTGTACCTTCCCCCTTCCAATTTATTCATCATATAAATCTTTGAAAATTTTATCATGTACCCCCCTGAAAGGCCATTTATCCATCCATCCTGAGGGTCCGGTGTATCCTCCCTACTGGTAAACTATGGAGACAAGTTCTACCCTTCTTCATCAATATATTGATGTGCAAATGCCATTAAATCCGAAGCTCGGCCACTACCATCACAAATTACGACAGGCACTTTGGGTGGACTAAAAAATGTTTTAGTAAAATGTCGTTCTGATTTCTAGAGTTTGCCGATCAAATTGACATAAACGTTGATTTGACTGAAGAAAATTTTGTTTTTTTAGAAGAATCCAGACTTTTGAGATCGACGACGTCTGCTGATTTCTGTAAAAACTTCAGTAAGATCAACGTTTGTGTCCACTTGGTCGCCGTGCTAGACCAAATTCTTTACATTGTAACATAATCAAGCACGGTTCTTACAGCACTTGGTCCTCCTTCCAAAACTACGCAAACA
>JAQGBS010001418.1:0-15790 GCA_034698545.1 Acrobeloides obliquus | reverse complement strand
ATTTTGTCTATCAATCGCTTCTGTCGACTTTATTTTCCAAAATTTTCCAAAAAATATTTCACTCTTATACAACTAATTATTTTATTAATTTTTACTGATTTTTTGACCAGCTTTATTATTTATTTATGCATGTATACCCTTTCTAGTTATTATGTTACTATAGCTTTAATCTACTTGATCTTTTTTACATTTTTTCCCATTTTATTAATTTGTCTTATTCTTGTAAAAATTCGAAAGATGAAAAATCTGGCTAATAGCATGTCAAATGATACAAATACTTTAGCCGACCTACAAAGAGCTACACTAGTTTGTCTTCTTCAATCAGTTAACTTTATAATTTATTTTTTGTTCACTTTTTCACAATATTTTATTCAATTTAGTATATACGCAACTAGTGATATTGTCAATTTTCCGCCAATTTTAATTAACCTTTTTGTGGTTTTGTATTTTTTCCAGAACAGTCTATATGCGATTGTTAACATTGTCGATACATGCTCTATATTGATTTTGCTCAAGTATTATAGGTCTTTTTTGACAATCCAAATTGGTAAAATTTTTTGTAAATTTTCTAATGTAAATGTTTTATTTGTAAAGTCGAATATTATTAGAAATATTACATAAAGATTAATGATGCATCCATTTGTGAATACAGTCGAGTCTCGATTTTGTGACACCCTATCACGAAAAAATTCGTCAAAATCGAGGTTAACTTGGGTTTCTTCGAGCGAGCAAATTATGGATAGTTAAGTGTATTGGGTCGTTAGGAAAGTTTTAAGCTTTTACATATTCCATCGAGTGGTGGAATCTGCAAAATAAAAATGACCCTACAGGGTTTTTCTATACGAGGTTAAGTGTATTGGGTCGTTTTTTAAAGAAAAGATCAAATTCATTAGAACCGATAATTTCAATAAATTTTGACCAAAAAAATTTGATTTTTGATCAAAAATTCGATTTTTGAGCGAAAAAATTCAATTTTTGAGTAAAATTTTCGATTTTCAACCAAAAAAATGTCACGTTTTGGCATGATGTTTGCCACTTTTTCTATTTTGGCATGTAATATCCCTATTTAGGAACCCCCATAAACAAACATACGCACCCCTCCGAGGATGCGTTAAATTAATATTTGTTTAAATGTAATAATTTTTACATTTTCCGCTCGGAGTCGCATGGAATCGTCGCTCGGAGTCATCATCGGAGAATTATCGAGCGCCTTCGGCTCTTAAAGGACCAGTCCACTTTTCAACAAAAGTTTAGTTCAAAAGTGGACTGGTTCTTTAATTATCAAACTTTATTGAATTTCTCTTTCGGAACCACCCTGCTATTGTTTTTTCATCTTTAAGCAGAAAAAGATTGAACAAATACACATATCTTTTCCCTGACACCCTTTTTTAATGCAGGGTTTAGTCCTATGAATTTTGCACCTGTTATAGAATTTCTTGTCTTGTCTATTTCTCATTTTAATTTTCCAACAACTTTTAGACGTCTGAAACTTTTGACGTATATAGTTCGCTATAAAAAATTTATTCGTCTATTTCAAGATTGTTATTTTGGTACTCCAAGAATCTTATTAGCAGAAATCATGATTTATTTTCTCAGAATTTATTAAAGACTTAAGAATTATAGATTTGATCACTGATCCCTAGATATTGGATTCTTTGAAAAACATTGCCGGTTATATTTTATGAGACATTTTTTGTGAAATATAACCGATTTTAATTATACGCAATCCAAGTTAGTGAATTACTTTAACCTGTAACCAGAATCGATTAAGCGCATTATCGAACCGTGAAAATGCTTCCCTGATTCAGGGAAAATGGTAGGTGTATTGAAGCGAAAGTGAACAAAAATTTGGAATTTCCTCAGAAAAACGGCTGTTTAGGGGTTTTTTCTAGACAAAGAATCGATTGCGCACATTTTTGAGGTGTGAAAAAATTCCCTGGTACTGACTTAAGCGATTTTATTTATGAAGTCTTTTTATGGAGTATACTCTCTCGTATGGGTAACTTCCAATGATCAAAATCAAAAAATTCTTTCAGATTAGAGTTCTCTATGTCGAAAAACCCCTGAATACCAAAACTCGGCATAGATTGCTTTGCCACGACGCATTTGCCACGAAAAATTAAAAAATATGGCACTAGGAAGGAATCTAATTTAACTTAAATTAGGTCCAAATTTTCTCATTTTCACAAAAAAATCCATTTTTCAACAAAATTGTAAGTTTCATCATTACTAGAGCGAATGCGTTCGTGGCAAATGCGTCGTGGCAAATGCATTCGTAGCAAGTACGTCGTGGCAAATGCGTCGTGATGAAACGGTCCTGTTGTGGCAAAGCAGGCTATGCCAAAAATTCATGTGATTTGGAAATTCTTTTGAAAATTTGATTTTTTATCCCTTAGTGCCCCAGGGCAAATGTTGAAGAAAAAAATTTCGAGTCTCGGCAATGCTTGCAATCGATTTTTCCTCACATAGAAAAACCTCCATAGGGGCTATTTTTATAAAAATTAGATGGAATCTGCAAAAGCCGGTTATTTTAGTTATAGTTATTAAAAATGCTAAATATTAGTGGTTGGTATGATATTTCGCCTTCGGGAAATATTTCCTATTGGACTTGGGAAAATTGCAATTATTCAAACGAGTCCGTTCAAATGTGGAACCTTTACTATGAATATATCATTGCCACTGAAAATTCATATGAAAAAACATTTAACGAATCTTGTTTAAATTCTATCTTTATTACATTGCCGAATTTTGCGAACGATAAACTTCCTCTTACTCATGTGAACATGTTCTTATGCCTAAGTATTATTTTAATTTCGATTTTTACTCGAATCAAGGACCACTATCAGTGGTTGATCTTAAACCAGACTTTATTACAATCTCTGTTCCTCATTACCTCGACGATTTGCCCAAATGGAGATATAAGACAATGTTTTGTTTCTTTGGAAGAAGATTGTGATTTGGATGAATGCTCCAGTTCGTTTCTCATGAGAACTTATATAGGCTTGAGTGTAGATCTTTATGCTAATTACGTTCCATATTTTACTCTTTTCTTGTTAACAATTGTACGCTTTTTTGCCGTCTCTGCTCCTTTAAAATTTATTCAAATTAGTAATAAAAAAGTTTGCTTTATAATAATTATTTATGACATATTCATGTTTGTAATTCATTTAATTTTTGGGGCCTTTGTAATATTTTGTGCAGACCAAGATAGTTTATGTTTTAAAATAGGTGAATCTTCGATTTCTTTATTCCCTTTCGTACTCTTAATTCCCACACTTTTCAGCATGTTATACATTCTTTTACTTATTATAAAACAATTAAAATATCAGATTGGTCAGCAACGAAAATCCGCTTTAACTTCCCTTAAAGTTTCTATTGTATTTTTACTACAAGCCATTTTCTTACTTATTGTTATAGTCCCCTCATTTTTTGGTATGTTAAATTTATTCGGCTTTGAAAGTTTGGTATTTCCTATTGACAAATATTGCCACAAAGTCGAAACTTATTTTTCTTATATTGTTAATCAGAAATTTAACTATGATGGTATTTCAAAAAGATTTGAACTGTTGATCATTTTTGTTGATTCATTTATAGTGCTATTCTTATTAGGTGGTTATCGTGCGGAAATTTTTAGGTTTTTTAAATTTCTTTTCAACTTATTGAAATGGATCCTAGAAAAAATGGGATTATTAAAAAAGCAATCAACAATTGCTGCAACATCCAGGGTGTTTCAACTCAAAACATATAATATTCCTAATAGTGTTGTTATAGCTCAAAAATAATAAATACAGGGTGGGCCAAAAAAGTGGATTTTTGTGATTTTTTGGGACCTGAAAATGATTTGTTCTAAAAATGACCCCTCTAGGAGTAATTTTATGTAGGGAATCGATTGCGCGTATCCCCGAACCCTGAAAATGTTTTCTTGACCCTGATCCAAGGAAAAATTGGGTTTTTGAAACGAAAATTGTCGTTTTTTGCATTTTCAAAAACCCAATTTTTTCTTAATCAAGCCCAGGGAAGCATTTTCAGGGTTCGGGAATTCGCGCAATCAATTCCCCGCATAAAATTACCCCTATAAACATAAAGGAATTTTTTGATTTTGACCGCAGGAAAGCTGTCTTTGTAACGCTACTTCAGAAACTTAACCGAATAGAGGTTGGAGTTCTGAATACTTAATTGTTTTTTAACTTACAGAGTAGCTGTGATGTTTTACAAAGTTGTTTGTCATGCGTTAAGGGGTCATTCACATATCACGTGATCAAATTTTTAACATTTTTAATCCCCCCCCCTACTCCCTCCATGATCTTTTTTTCGATTTTGGCCAATTTTTCGATTTTGATCTATTTTTTCGATTTTAACCAATGTTTTCGAATTTGATCAATTTTTTATTATAAATTATTCAACAATTTTGGCCAAAAACATAAGGGGGACCATTAGGAATTTTCATCTTTTTCGAGTTTGTAGGGGGGGGGGTTGCCCCTCGCTATGTGCCTGATCACCTGATCAATGACCTGATCTTCCACCGTAATGAAGCGTGATTATTTCAGCTACCCCCCCCCCTTCCCTCAACCTGATCATGTAATATGTGAACGACCCCTAAGGAATTCAGTGAGACGATTTAAACAGGTTCAATGCGTCAAAATTAAATTTCTTTAATATAATAAGATAAAAATTTTATTGCCTTAAATCTATGATAAAGTTTTATTTCCATATTCGAAATTAGTGCCTTTTTCATCAATATCTATTATTGGAGCTTCATACAGTTCTGATGATTGGCAGTATATTTCGGAGGGTCTTTTTGTACCTTAAAAATTAAATAATAATAAAAAATAAAGATTTATTATACAAGGTGGCTAGTAAAAAAACCGGATTTGTGCGATTTCTGAGCTACAGAGTTGAATATCGAGCCAGTTGCCAAATCTACTTATCACTCATGTTTACACTTGACTTGCCGCGAGTAAATCGCAGCGAGTTACTCGCCACGAGTACTCGCAAGCATGTTTACACTTTCTTTTCGACCGAATTTTTGCCAACAATTTTTTAATCTTTTATTAGGTTGGTGCATAATTATTCTCATAAAGATTCCAAATGCTTAATTAATGCTTCATAATTTTGCACTTTTAATTTTTTTACTAAATAAGTTTCTCTATATTTTAGCTTAAAAATGCGCATCGATAACCATATTCACATTCGACATATCTTGCCATATCACTTCGAGAAAGGCATGACTGCTTATGAGTCGTGTCGTGAGATCAACGAAGTTATGGAGATGGAAAAATCTGTCAAAAAACATGCTATAAATGGTTTAATCGTTTTAAGTCTGGTGATACAAGCCTAGAAGATAAAGAAGGAAGAGGGCGACCTGTGGAGATTGACGTCGAAGCTCTGTTGGAGGCAGTGGAGAATGATCAAAGTTTAACGACAAGGATGCTAGCCGAGCAGTTTGGTGTTGACCATTCCACTATAGTCCGGCGTCTGAAAGCTCTAGGAAAGGTTGGATTTTATTTTTCTCAATTTGCCACATAAAAGGGAAGTCACTATTGAAGAGAATGGTGACTATTCACCGGGAGATTAATTTTATCTGTCTACTTTTGTTTTTGCTCTTGTCTTGAATAAAAATCTTTGTTATTGCGAATAATTATGCACCAACCTAATAAAAAATAGCCCTGGGGGGGGGGGGAGGAAGGCTTTTTCTATGCGATGAATCGATTGCGCGCAATGAAAAAAAAAAACGCTTCCCTCATCCTGAATCAGCAAAAAAAATCCGGATGTTTGTGATTTTTTGAGGGTTATTGTGCTGATCTAGGGCAGGGATGTAAACATGTATGCATTTTTTTATTGTAATTTAGCGTTTATATGTATTTTTGTACAGATAGCATTTAAAAAATTTCCTTTACAGTAGCATGATATTAAGAAAAATATTTCAATTCTGTTAAAGTTATGGCGATTTTTCGAATACTGAAAAACCACAATTTTTCAAAATTTCTCGTCAACGTGAAAAATGTTTCTCATCAAAAGTTAAAGCGTACATGTTTACATCCTTGATTTAGAGTCAGGGAAACGTTTTCAAGTTTTTCAATGCACGCAATTGATTCCTCATATAGAAACCCCCCCCCCCCATAGGATTATTTTATTAAAAAAAATTTACAAAAACTTGGTCGAAACATCGCAAAAATCCGATTTTTTATTAGCCACCCTGTAAGTTAAAAAACAATCAAATATTCAGAGCTCCAACCTCTATTCGATACATTGTTGAATATCTTGTTTGTTGTTGGAAGTATTATACTAGAATGAAGGCTAACAATAATAATAAATAGCGCTAATAGAATAGAAAATATACAAATCATCATTAAGAAGTAATATGTTGCTGGATACGTATATAAAAAATCTTTGGAAACAAATTAATCCGTTTATTATGAGCAACTTACAATCCGAATTACTAATAACCGGAAGCTCTATTCGGTTTCTTGTTGAATTTTGCTCATATAAGATGTCACGCTGAAAAGAGTCCTTTTTCAAAGATGTTTTAACTGGTGGTCTTTTTGGAAGTTTATTGATTTCAGAGTGCCCATGTTCACGATTAATAGTAGGTATCTAAAATTTTCTATAAAAATTGGAACTATTGGGTTGGTGCATAATTAATACGGATATATATTATTGCCTCATGTGTCTTTGAAAACTTGGCTTTTTGTCTCAATTTTTTTATAAACCCATTCTTCACTATTTTAGGAAATAAAATGCGTGTCGATAACCATATTCACATACGTCATGACGCGTCATATTATGCTCTACCACTTCGCGAAAGGCTCTTTTCGCAATCTCAATTAGCTTTTCGGCGAGGAAACAACCAGCCAAAGCCAAGTTGAAAGATGGTTCAAGAAGTTCAAATCGGGCGACACAAACCTGGAAGATGAAGAAGGAAGAGGTCGGTCATCCAATTTTGACGATGCCGCCCTTTTGGAGACTGTGGAAGTGGATGAAAGCTTAATGAAAAGAATGTTGGCCGAGCAATTCGACGTCGATCATTCCACCATCATCAGGTGCCTCAAAAGGCTCCGCAAAGTGTGGAAACTGGCCGGATCCCCACGAACTGTTTAAATACAACAAAGCCGAGGGAGTCCGTATTTTTACGGAATTGCTTCAATGGAATGAACAAAACCCCTTTCTCCAGTTTCTGGTTACCGGCAAAATCCGCATTAATTATGCACCAACCTAATAGTATTGATTAGGTATCCCACTGAACGTGAAATTTTTCGAAAAAAATTTTTTCATCATCTGGAATTGAACCCTCAAGTGGTAATTTTATGCGAGGAATTCGAATTTCACATTTCCGAGACCTGAAAATCTTTCTCCGAATCAAGAAAAAGCTATTTATATGACGTATGGCATGTGATCCTTGTCAAAAATGTGACCCAAAGAGGGCTGTTGGGATAAGAGATCACGTCGAGTTTGATTCGGGGAAAGATTTTCAGCTCTCGGAAATGTGAAATTCGGATTCTCCGCATACAATTACCACTTGAGGGGTTGATGAAAATTTTATAGAAAAAAATATAATGGGGGCCAAAATGATTTTTTAAATTTTTTTCAATGATTTTGAGCAAACAAAATTACGGAGATCAAGGGGATTTTTTAATTTTTTTTAGAAGGGGAAATCGCTCATTTAGCACTCAGATCTGCCATATGGTCTATTCTCTGTTTTATAAATTAATAAATTCGTTTAACTTACAACAAATTTTTCATCTAAATTTTCTTCTGAAGCAGGAAGTGTATTAATGCCACTTATAAAAAATATTGCGAATATAGAACAAATTGTAGTAAACATAGTTTTTGATAAAATTGACCTCAGGTCATAGCCAGGACTATCAGAATCATACATTAACAATGGAGGTATGATACCCCCCCCCCCTATACATCATGCAAAGGGGTTGACAATAACACAAAATTTTTCGGCGCTTTGCGCCGAAAAATTTCGCTTTATGATCGAAAATTTTGCGGTGCAAAACGCCGAAAATTATGCGTTATGGTATACGGTGGCTTTTTTGGACCCATAACGCAAAAAATGGCCGATACCCCCTCCTTGTTAATGTATGATCAGAATTCATCAAAATTTTAGCGTAGAACCATTGTTTTAGATAGACAGGGTGGGCTTTAAAAACTGGAATTTTGCCGTTTTTTGGCGAAAAAATTTGTGAAATTTTTTTTCAAAAAAGGTGACCTATTAGGGATAATTTTATGCGAGAAATCGATTGCGTGCATTGAAAAATTCTGCTAACTTAGCCATGAAATCGTGATTTTTTCGCAACTATACGTTTAACATTTCACGCAGACTCCCTTGCGGGGGCTTTCGTCAAAAAACGGCAAAATTTCGATTTTTTAAAGCCCACCCTGTATTAGCTATGATCTATGGAGGTATCTCTAAAAACTTTTTTCAAAAAATTCAAGTTTTTATACCAGAAAAGTGTACTACCAAATTTTTTTTTATATTTTAATTATTTTTCTAATCATAGAAATTATTTTTCAAAACCAATGATGATCGGCGTCAACTTTAAAGTGTGAAATATAACATTTTTTTCAAAAAGCTCAAAAATGACATTTTTTCAAAAAAGTTCTATCTCTCGACAATATTGAGAGCTCGCAAGTTCTGCCTTACGTAAAACTAAAGAATAACATTAGTTCTTCCAAATACAAAAAAGACTTTTTGAAAAAGGTTCACAACCCTTCAAACCTCAATGCCCCAAAAATGCCTAAAAAACGATAGCAACGAGGGTCATCATAGCGCATGACCCTCGTTGCCGTCGAAGCAAAATTTTTTTATTGAAAGGTAAAAAACTTTTGTCCGCAGTGTAGATTCTCCCAGGAGCCTCTATTGTGACGACGCCATCTATGCAATTAGTGCTTGTCTCGAAATCGTCGAGATGAATTAGTGGAGGCCCCAAATTGCTTAGAAATAAGGCAAAATCGCACCCCTACGCGCAATAGATTCCCCGCCTAAAAAACCCCTACGCAGCTAGTTTTCCGGTGAAAAATCAAATTTTGATTCATTTTCGCTTCAATACACCCATTCCTTTCTCTGAATCAGGATCGAGAAAGCATTTTCACGCGAATGCAATCGATTTCCCGCATAAAATTACCCCTATAAAGGTTGTTATTAGAACAAATTTTCGGGTTCAAAAATCATGCAAAAAGTCTCAGAACTTTTTGAACAACCCAATATTTATAAAGCATATTTTTAACCAATTATTTCTTTTTAAAGAATGGCATTTTTCAAACAAAAAAATTGTGGCATGTCCCCACCTAAACTTGGGTTTTGGCTACGGCCTTGCCTCACTAGATCCTAACTAAAAATTACGACTACAACATTTTAGACAAACAGATTCTCAAAAAAATATGATCATCCGTGAACATTATTACATGATTAACAGAATAAATTATTGTATTATCTTGTTTTTTTAACGATTTGGACAGATTATTCACTTACTCCCAAATGTGACAATACTACAGGGTGTAAAAAAACGGAATTCGGGAGATTTTTTCATGTTTTTTCGACCCGAATTTTTTTTCTATAAAAATGACCCTATTAGGGCTATTTCTATGCGGGGACTCGGTTGCACGCATTTCCGAAGCTTGAAAACGTTTCCCTGATCCAGGAAATCGGTGTGTATGTAATGATCGAAATTTTATAAAATCTCATATTTAGACAGGAAATGGGAGACTTTCATGAAGTTTTAAAAATTTTGATTCTTTCTGCAACGTTGTTGATATTTTATATTTTTTGTTATCGTTCTTTCTGTTTCTTGTTTTTGATAAATTTTTACAAAAGAAAGAGTTACAGGATCTTTGAAGCATCAAATAAGCTTTGTATGACCAATTTTGCTATGATACACCAATTTTTCTTTTTTTTAGGATCAGGGAAGCGTTTTCAAGCTTCGTAAATGCACACAATCGATTCCTCGCACAAAATTAGCCCTAATAGGGTCATTTTTTAAATTTTCAGGCCGAAAAAGCATGAAAAAATCGCCCAAATTCCGTTTTTTATACACCCTGTAAAATATAATGCATTATTCCATGTATGGTGATGGGATTAAAATGATAACATAAAAAAATCCCGCATGATCAGCAAAATGCTGAAAACAAAGAGATTCGAGAATCATAAATTTGCATATCATTAACACAACGACGCTCATACATGTTCAAGGGAGGACATCCAACGAAAATTTTTGGCCATTCATCCTCTCGAAAATTCAAAATTTTTTGAAAAAATCATAAGAGGGACCCTTATGTTCAAAAATTTTTGAAATACAAAATTTTTCTTTTAATTTTTTAACCAATTTTTATGCATTTTTAAACACATTTATCATTTAAAAATATCGAAAAAATCGATTTTTGACAAAAATGTTAAAATCATTACATCTTGCAGTCCGGAGTCGTCCTCGGAATTATAATCACCCCTCCGACCGCGTTAGCGTTCAGCTCCCGGTACTTATTATGATACCGTAATGACGTCACGAACCCTCATAATGTCCCTTCGTGATGTCTAAATGCCGTCGTGACATCGCGATGCCGTCATGATGTTGCGATGCTGTCGTGATAGGCATCGCGACGTCACGACGGCGTCATGATGGCACCGTTAGAAAAGCATACAACTATTGGGTTGTTTCATAAGTTGTTGCGGCTCAGAAAATACATCTAAAATCAACATCTTTCGCTCGTTTTTGATGAAATTTTTTTCAGTAATAAACAAGAATGTACGAAGAATACGATCCAATCAGTCTTTTTGAGCGTAACTCATGTTTTCGTGTCAATACTCTAACTTTTTGAGAGCCCACTTTAAAATTGGGCTCTCAAAGATGTATCCTTATTTTAAACTATTGATATTTGGCTATATAAGTCGATTTTGACAAAATTTTCGACCCTCCTAGGGTTTTTCTATGCACTGAATACGAATCCGCCGTTATTTTTTGTCCTAGACCTCGGGAATATGATCAAAAAATGGCTTACATGAGGTACCCCATACGAGATAAAAATCCCTTTTTAGGGTTTTAACCTCGTATGGGGTACCTTCCCGTGGTCAAAATAAAAAAATTCCTTCGGATTCGAGTTCCTCCATGGCTCTAGGCCACATTCGCTGTTGTCATTGGTGTCCGAACAAAGGACGAGTATCTGAATTCTCTTGAAAAAAAAACAATGATTTATATTTAAAAATATATACCCATTTTATTAAATTAACAACAATAACAAAAATTAAATATAATTAAAGCACTAAATTTTTCTATTCGAAATTTTTTTTCGATTTTAGGCTAACACAACAAATATCAATTAAACAAAAAATGATAAGGATATCCTTGATACTTGCTTCTAAAAACTGAAAGCAAAAGACTGAAAAACACAACCACAAGGCCTAGGCCAACATAGACCAAAACTCTTCTTTTTCCCGAATCTCCTTTTCCTTCCACCGACTCATTCAACAGAATAACACCCAGTGTAACAGTTGCATAAAGGACGAGTACGATATAGGTCTCAGCAACAAGCTAAAAATTTAAAAGTAGTTTACCATACACCATAGATATTGGGTCGTTAGAAAAATAACCTGCTTTTGTATATTTAATTGTATCTGTATAAAAATGACTCCTCCGGGGTTTTCTATGCGAGGAATCAATTGTGTACATTGCCGAAACGTGAAATGGTCTGTGTATTGAAACGAAAACCTGAATTTGAATTCCTAATGAATTTTTGAAATCCACCGACAATCGAGATAGAGCGCATCGAAAAACGGTAGTATTCCAATTTTCGTGAAAAACATATACTTCGTTTTCGAGAAAATTTAGTTCAAAGTTTGATAAAAATTATCGAAATTTGCACAAATTGACCGAAATTTAGCCAACTTTGAACTAAATTTCCTCAAAAACGAAGAATATGTTTTTCACGAAAATTGGAATACTACCGTTTTTCGATGCGCTCTATCTCGATTGTCGGTGGATTTCAAAATTTCATTAGGAATTCAAATTCAGGTTTTCGTTTCAATACACAGACCATTTCACGTTTCGGCAATGTGCGCAATCGATTCTCCCGCATAGAAAAACCCTGGAGGAATCATTTTTATAAAGATACAATTGAATCTTCAAAAGCAGGTTATTTTTCGAACGACCCAATATCTATGGTGTATGGTCAACTACTTTATAATTTTTAGCTTGTTGCTGAGACCTATATCGTACTCGTCCTTTATGCGACCGTTACACTGGGTGTTATTCTGTTGAATGAGTCGGTGGAAGGAAAAGGAGATTCGGGAAAAAGAAGAGTTTTGGTCTATGTTGGCCTAGGCCTTGTGGTTGTGTTTTTCAGTCTTTTGCTTTCAGTTTTTAGAAGCAAGTATCAAGGATATCCTTATCATTTTTTGTTTAATTGATATTTGTTGTGTTAGCCTAAAATCGAAAAAAAATTTCGAATAGAAAAATTTAGTGCTTTAATTATATTTACTTTTTGTTATTGTTGTTAATTTAATAAAATGGGTATTTATTTTTAAATATAAATCATTATTTTTTTCAAGAGAATTCAGATACTCTTCCTTTGTTCGAACACCAATGACAACAGCGAATGTGGCCTAGAGCCATGGAGGAACTCGAATCCGAAGGAATTTTTTGATTTTGGCCACGGGAAGGTACCCCATCGAGGTTAAAACCCTAAAAAGAAATTTTTACCTCGTATGGGGTACCTCATTGTAAGCCATTTTTTGACCATATTCTCAAGGTCTAGGACAAAAAATAACGGCGGATTCGTATTCAGCGCATAGATAAACCCTAGGAGGGTCGAAAATTTCGTCAAAAATCGACTTATATAGCCAAATATCAATAGTTTAAAATAAGGATACATCTTTGAGAGCCCAATTTTAAAGTGGGCTCTCAAAAAGTTTGAGTATTGACACGAAAACATGAGTTACGCTCAAAAAGACTGATTGGATCGTATTCGTCGTACATTCTTGCTTACTACTGAAAAAAAATTTCATCAAAAACGAGCGAAAAATGTTGATTCTAGATGTATTTTTTGAGCCGCAACAACTTATGAAACAACCCAATAGTTGTATGCTTTTCTAACGGTGCCATCATGATGACGTCGCGATGCCTATCACGACGGCATCGCGACGTCATGGAGCTGTCCTCCCTTGAACATGTATGAGCGTCGTCGTGTTAATGATATGCAAATTTATGCTTCTCAAATCTCTTTGTTTTTCAGCATTTTTCTGGTCATGCGGGATATTTTTTATGTTATCATTTTAATCCCATCACCATAAATGGAATAATGCATTATAGTTTACAGGGTGTATAAAAAACGGAATTTGGGCGATTTTTTCATGCTTGTTCGGCCTGAAAATTTAAAAAATGACCCTATTAGGGCTAATTTTGTGCGAGGAATCGATTGCGTGCATTTACGAAGCTTGAAAACGCTTCCCTGATCCTAAAAATGGGTGTATTATAGCAAAATGGGTCATACAAAGCTTCAAAGATCCTGTAACTCTTTCTTTTGTAAAGATTTATCAAAAACAAGAAACAGAAAGAACGATAACAAAAAATATAAAATATCAACAACGTTGCAGAAAGAATCGAAATTTTTAAAACTTCATGAAAGACTACCATTTCCTGTCTAAATATGAGATTTTATCAAATTTCGATCAATACATACACACCGATTTCCTGAATCAGGATCGTTTTCAAGCTTCGGAAATGCGTGTAACCGAGTCCCCGCATAGAAATAGCTCGAATAGGGTCATTTTTGAAAAAAAATTTCGGGTCGAAAAAAGATGAAAAAATCGCCCGAATTCCGTTTTTTACACCCTGTAGTATTGTCACATTTCGGAGTAAGTAAATAATCTGTCCAAATCGTTAACAAAACAAGATAATACAATAATTTATTCTGTTAATCATATAATGTTCACGGATGAACATATTTTTTTTTTGAGAATCTGTTTGTCTAAAATGTTGTAGTCGTAATTTTTAGTTAGGATCTAGTGAGAATGCGAGCTCTCAATATTGTCGAGGGAAGAACTTTTTTGAAAAAATGTCATTTTTTAGCTTTTTGAAAAAATCGTTATATTTCACACTTTAAAGTTGACACCGATCATAATTGGTTTTGAAAAATAATTTCTAGGGTTAGAAAAATAATTAAAATATAAAAAAAACTTGGTAGTACACTTTTCTGGTGTAAAAACTTGAATTTTTTGAAAAAAGTTTTTAGAGATACCTCCATAGATCATAGCTAATACAGGGCGGGCTTTAAAAAACCGAAATTTTGCCGTTTTTTGACGAAAGCCCCCGCAAGGGAGTCTGCGTGAAATGTTGAACATGTAGTTGCGAAAAAATCACGATTTCATGGCTAAGTTAGCATTTTCAGAATTTTTCAATGCACGCAATCGATTTCTCGCATAAAATTATCCCTAATAGGTCACTTTTTTTTAAAAAAAAATTTTCGCAAATGTTTCGCCAAAAAACGGCAAAATTCCGGTTTTTAAAGCCCACCCTGTCTATCTAAAACAATGGTTCGACGCTAAAATTTTGATGAATTCTGATCATACATTAACAAGGAGGGGGTATCGGCCATTTTTTGCGTTTTGGGTCCCAAAAACCATAACGCATAATTTTCGGCGTTTTGCACCGCAAAATTTTCGATCATAAAGCAAAATTTTTCGGCGCTTCGCGCCGAAAAATTTTGCTTTATGGTCGACCCCCTTGCATGATGTGTAGGGGGGGGGGGTACCATACCTCCCTTGTTAATGTATGATTCTGATAGTTCTGGCTATGGCCTGAGGTAAATTTTATCAAAAACTATGTTTACTACAATTTGTTCTATATTCGCAATATTTTTTATAAGTGGCATTAATACACTTCCTGCTTCAGAAGAAAATTTAGATGAAAAAGTTGTTGTAAGTTAAACGAATTTATTAATTTATAAAACAGAGAATAGACCATATGGTAGGTCTGATTGCTAAATGAGCGATTTCCTCTTCTAAAAAAAATTTAAAAATCCCCTTGATCTCCGTAATTTTGTTTGCTCAAAACCAACAAATTTAAAATTTTGGCCCCCATTATATTTTTTTCTATAAAATTTTCCAAAAAAACTATACAAATATGGACAAAAAAACAGAGTGAAAAAAATCGCGTCTGAAAAACTTTTCTAGAAGTCGAGATAAACTGTTTTGAAGTTTGATCGAAGTTCTTTTTCCGCTACTGTAATATCGATTAGGTATCCCACTGAACGTGAAAGTTCTTTCAAAAAATTTTTTTATCAATCCCTCAAGGGAAGTGGTAGAGCATAATATGACGTATGTGAATATGGTTATCGACACGAATTTTATTTCCTATAATAGTGAAAAATGGGTTTATAAAAAATTGAGACGAAATGCCAAGTTTTCAATGACACAAAAGGCGATAATATATACAGTGGAAATCCAATACCACGCCCCTCTATTTTGTGGGGCGTGTTATCGGATTTTCGGGGAGGGGGCGTGGTAAAGGATCGAGTTGCGTGGTAACGGACTTTTGAGGGGTAATGGAATTTTGAGATTTCCAATGCTTTTTCATCGATTGGTTAAGTGAATATAATATTTTAAACAAAAATTTTTTAAAATATTTTAAACGAAAAAGTATTTTAAATGAAAATTTTTTGTGCTAATTTAAGGGGGGGGGGGTAATAATAAGGTATACCGTCTGCTTGGAAAATATCCACTTTCATCATACAAACTACAAAATTGTGTTGCAGTGGCGAAATCATCAGGCATTACACCACAATGGAGCCGGACTCG